>JAVJIF010020234.1:0-103303 GCA_038442645.1 Agave tequilana | reverse complement strand
AAGTCAGGTGAAGATACCGGAGTCATAATCGAATCAGGAATAGAATTGAATCACTAAGTTGGGGTTCAGGATCATAATAATTTTCAAGTTCTATTTCAAGAAAAGGAAAACTAGCCAAACTATCAATATCATTTGGAGTTTGGGTAAGTTCAAATGGTTGTGCTGAAATGGAATCTTGATTTCCAAAACTACATGACTCTTCGGCTCTAACAGAATAGTTAGTGACATCAGGACGGTGGGAACGTAGAGATTCGACCATCATATCTATGTCACAATTACGAGTGTTTTTGAGCCTGAGTCATGGCTTCAAGCATCTTTCATAGTTGATAGGTTCATTATTTTGATGAAAAGATGAAGAATTGTCTTGAAAGTGGTAGTGAATTGTGAGTCCATCAGATTTTGGGATTTGTGTTTGGACTCACGCATACTCATTTCCATAATTGATGGTTTCCTATTTTGGACGGGGTGGAACTGAGTATGAATCTTGAACATAATGTGGACTGGGTGGAGAAGGAGGGCAAGGTGGTTGGAAATTATGCTCGGGGGAGGTGAATCCCCACTGACTCTGTGAAGAGTTGAAATCGTTACGGAAATTATAGTCATACGATGGGGGACATGGGTTATATGGATTCGGATAAGACCAATCCGGCACACTAGGTTGGTTAAAGTCATGATATGCCGGGTTGGTAATATCCGAAAAGAGTTTGATGTATAATATGGATTATTATTATAGTTGAAAAAATTATTATTATAAGCCATATCACACAATGGAATACAAACAAAAAGAAAGAAAAACACACAAATAAACAAACAAGAAAGAAAAATTCTAACCTAAATTAGGGTAGACCTAGACGACTCCTAACTGGTTAGACTGTCCACAGGAGGTTTAATGTAGACTTTGACCATAAGCTAATCAGCCAGGTCAGGACAAGGTTGGTGGGAGGTTTTCCGTCAAAGACGTTCCTTAATTAAATAACTACCAACCTTCGGGCTTTCGGCCCTCAATCCCTTTCTTAGACACTGATTTTGCAGGAGTTAGATTCCAACATTTTTTCCCCTTAGGATAATCTCCTAATTGAGTTCGAGATGTCCCTAGGGCCAACGTCTACTCAATTTTAGTTAGGCTTGGGTTAGTGAGTGCTTGGAATCTGATTTTTGGGCTAAGGAAGGGTGATTAAATCCCCACCTTATCTTGTTATGGGTTAGTGCCCTTAAAATAATTTTGTGCAAGTGTACAAGATATGTAAGATTCACTCAAAGCGATATAAACAACCACGAAGTGAGTCCTATGCTAAATGCAATGCATACATACCTTGCTCCAGCACTCTTCAACAGTAAAAAATAAAGGAATTAAAAAGACACGTGCCTAAAATGCAAATGTCTAATCAATTTTTTATCTTTTCAACAAATTTTTACTGTTGATTATTAGCAGGCTTATGTTATGACATATAAGAAAAATCAAAGTTGCAGCAAACTAGAATTTGTAAACTAAGCAGCCCTGCAAAAAGCTGTTAGTAGTCAACTCTTCCTTGCCGCGGATCCGCGGCTTTTGCCGTGGAAACGCGGCAATTCAGAGGGCAACGGCGCCAAAATTTGATTGAGGCTAAACCTGCACACAAAATACGAGATTATAGAACTTAAGAAAGAATATGTGCAAGTGCTCAATTCTTCCGCTATAGCAAGTGGCTATGCGGGTCGTGATCCACAAGGAGGGTTTGCGATGGAAGCGTTTACGATTTTTTATTGAAATCGTTATAAAAAAGAAAACGAAGATTCTTCTCTGTTTTAAAGTTATTAAAATGAAAAAGAAAGTTATAGTTAAAGTTAGAAGAAAGTGAAAGATTGAAGAAGGTGGAAAATCAGAAAACAAGAAAAGCGACTATGTACAATGAAGTGGAGAAGAAAGAGTTGGAGGAGGTGGTGTTGATCTATACTAAAGAAAGAAAAGAAAAGAAAGGAAAGAAAGGAAAGAGATACTTACCGAGGTTGAGTGATGACTTACCTGGAAACCGTTGCATGTTCTACCTCTGCTTCAGAGGCGTTCAACGCATAGATCATAAGCTCGAGCTCAGTCCCCGTGCACATTATATCGTCACGCCTAGCGAGAACGAAGTGATGCGGATCTTGGAAGAGGAGAACGTCTTCATGGACTATCGCTGGCTTTCACGTAGCTTGGTTATACTTGCTTTGGAATTCACTGTACACTCAACACATACAACCAAGGTAAAGTAGAAGAGGAAGAGGAAAGCAAAACAAATGTAAAGTAAGCAGAATAGAAAACAAACAAAGCATTTACCTTTATTACTTGCTGAGACAATGAAAGAAAGGAGTAGGGTACATCGTCGTGTCACTCTCAACATCAGCCCCTCTCTCTACTTACATGAATCTTCTTCTACCCTAAGTTACATACAAATTTATACATAAAAAGAAAGACTAAAAACCTAAACTAAGGAATGAAAACTAAGCTAAATCCTAATATGCCTTGACGTTTGTTTTCAGCGCAAGTACAGGCCTTTTATAGGCAAAACCCTAACCACCATGATCCCGGGGAGGTCGGGGGAGCAAACGCTCCCCGTAACTCCCCAAGATTGCCGCGGAAATGCGGCCCAAGCCACGTTTCCGCGGCAAGGGTGTGGCCAGGTGGCCACACCCTGTTGGTGGGTCTCCCCGGTTTCTCCCTCTGACTTTATTTGGAGTTGGTTTTGCAGTTTGGCTCCGAGATTTTGAAGAAATGGCCTTGGATTCTTGGCTTTAACCGATCGATCCTGAGAGGATTCTTCTCAACCGGTTTCAACCTCTTGATTTTGCCCTTATTTTGTGTGTGCGAATTAATTCTGATTTAATTCAGAATTCTGGTGGGCTTTTTAGGCTCATTTCTCTTCATCTCCTTAAAGATTGGGCCTGCAAATAAATTAAACAAATACTTAGGACAATGCAGGCTTTTATTCTAAAATAAGTATGGAAATGTGACATTAAATATGCAACATTAGCAACCAATCATTGAGCAATCCACCAACTATCTATCCTTTACATTTTTAACTAAAACAAAAATAAAATCTTATACCTAGACACAAGTCTTCATCTTCTTGAAGTCTTCACTTGAAGGCTTCTCATCTTCTTGACTTGGTCCAAGCTTGATCCAAAAGCTCCTTGGATCACACCGTGCTAGCTCCAAATCTTGATATTTTGTCCTTTGTTGAGCTATGCACCTACTAAGATCTTGATAATGAATCTGTCACTAATTAAACACAAGATCATTAGTAAACATAACTTCATGAGTTGATCATCATCAAAACTAGGGTGATAGGCCTTTGGGCCAACAATCTCCCCCTTTTTGATGATGACAAAACTCATGAGGTTATATATGCATGGATTAAAGTAAACCTTCAGGAAGCTCCCCCTTAACTCATGCATAACAATAAATAATAAGATATGACAATAAAGCTCATCAATATGTATGCAAATGATGGAGATGAAACAAAATAAATCTTTTTCTCCTATTTGCAAAACAAAACATATATGCATAAATAACAAGGAAGACAAATACTACTCCCCCTTAAGCAATGAAACATGCATATATATACTCAAATACTTCTCCCCCTTTTTGTCAATCATCAACAAAGGGTTCAAAGTAAAATCAAATCAAACAAATTTTCTCCCCTTTTTTTTTGTCAAAAACAAAAAGATCAAGAAGGGGTGAAACAAATCAATCAATAAAGATTTATATGCGATATACATTCATGAAGAGGAAGACGCTAAGTTAGCTTCCCTACACATATGCATTACATGAAGAGGGATGACAAGCCCTAACTCACATAACACATATTATGTAATGCATAAGAGGAGATGTGAAGCTCCCCCTACACACGTATATCATATAAAAGAGTTGTCAAGCTCCTCAATTTATAATATACTCAACATGAATCCATATGTAAGAGAGATATTAAGCTCTCTTTGCATATAGGAAATACGAATCAAGCATTTTGAATTTTTCTTCAAAATTTTTGAACTTACTTAATAAAACACATTTTGAGATATCAAATCAACATATTTTTTTATTTTGATATCAATAGCAAACATATGAAATTTTTTTTTATTTTTCATCATAAACTTTGTGCTTTAAAAATGTGAGCCAATTGTGAGTTAAGCACATGGAAATCATATATATGTATGAGAAATGAGTATACCAAGTGAAATTGAAACATACATATATATAAGAAACAAAATATGAGTATATACAAAATAAGTTCATATTGATACCAATTGAAACGATTCAATGATACCAATTGACATAACAATAAAATCGAGTGTATATCTCATAACCTACCTCCCTTCATATGCACAAGGTAAAAGATTTTCAGTGAAGCATACAAGGCATAATCGCCCATCCATCCTCCCATGATAGTAGGGGTTTTCAAAAATAGATTTGAAAATAAGCTTAGTTTGAAAAACTCTACCAAATGAAGAATTTGCACTAGATAATATGAAAATATTTTAAAACTAGTACGAAATCCTTCAAGTAAGGAATAAAGCAAAAATGTCAATTAATCTCAATATTCCTTTAAATCATCACACATTTTTTTTATTAAAAACAAAATTTATATTTCAAGATATATGTATGTTTTGACAACACAATAAGTATACATACATATCTCTTAAACACAATTGAGTCCATATAAATAGATTTGCATTAAAGGCAAATGACTCAAGAGGTATACATGTATATCTTAAGGTTTGGCAAAATACACATATACATGAAATGAAAACACATGATCATGAATCAAATCCAAAAGAGAATACAAGTTTAAAAATGTATGTATCATCAAAATCAAGCAATACAAGCACATTTCATGGGTTCAAATAAGCGTTCAAGCACAAATATAAATAGATTTATTTGTGGCCTACGATATGTACAAGTATAAATCCTAGTGTTGATAAAAACTAACATATAAACTAATATTCAAATCATGAAGCATCAAATTTTGAGAAAATTAGAATCATGTGTCAATCTCAAAAATTATTTGAAGAATAAATAACTATATAAATTGTTTTTGAAAACTAGTTAAAGATCCTTCAAATATATCAAATCTTATGTTTTTCATAAACATAACTAGATACATAAAAATTTAAGCACTCATGGTCTATAAGGCTCAAAATGTTTTTAATAAAAATGTGAGTGTTAAACGATCATGTAAATAGCATTTTTATGAAAATAGTCAATGAAGCTCAAAAAGATCAAAAGTCACATTTTAACAAAAACACGAAAAAAATCAAAAACACTAATCATCATGGTATATGTATGATTACTCCAATCCTAACAATACACATACATATCCCAAATCTAAAAGAGTCTATCAGATGTATTTGCATGAAGGCAAGAGACTCACGGGTATACATGTATATTTATTAGATTTGAATTAAAATACATATACATGAAGTAAAGCATAAAAATTGGCAAAGCATGTATAAATGAGAATCATCAAAACTAGTCTATACATATGCATATAGTGGGTACAAATGAGCATGAAGTTCAATCATATATGAATCAATTGTAATTCACTATTTGTATATGTATACATGCACGTTTTGATAAAATCTTCATTAAACATGTAAATACCACATGAAGCACAAAAAAATATGAACATGCGATATGATATATGAAATTAAAAGCATGTGCATAAATAAAAGTAGGAGTTTAGAAATTGTTACCAACTCCAAAGCTCCAAATATGGTGGTCTTTCCACCAAAGCTCCTTGATAGCGATGCATCCAAATATTTGTCCATCAAGTCCATTGCATCCACTACCAAGGCACCAATCCTCTCACGTCTTGTGAGAGTCCTCACCTACATCACAAGCAAATGGTGGGGGTTTTGGTACCCATATTTTCTTGAAGGGTCCACGGGGGTTAGCTTTGTTGTAAGAACCCAAAATCTTTTATTCTCAGCAAAATTAAAATGATCTAATCTATCATAACAATATTTTGCTAAATGGCCTTTGCGGCTACAATGTGTACATACGTACACCTTAGTATGCTTATGTGTAGGAGTGTGAACATGTTGTGCAACATAAGCATATGCATAATGGGTATGATGTGCATGAACATGTGGAGTTTGTTTCTTTGAAAACATTGACTCCAACCTAGAATGATTAAAAGCACAAGAGTTCAAGTTGAACTCAACCATCCATTTTATTTTTCAAAACTTTTATCTCATTAGAGGTGACATGTAAAGTATGATGAGATAAAGAATCATTTTTCTTTTCTTTTTAGAAACAAATTCTTTTTCCTTTTCAACAAATTTTCTTTTCAAAGTAATATTTTCTTGAAAAACAACTTCCTTTTGTTTTTCCACCAAATCAATTTTATTTTTCAAAGTAGTGTTTCCTTCACATAATCATTCAATTTTGTAAGTAAGGAAACATTCTCATTTTTCAAATCTTTGTTTTCTTTTTCTAAGCATGCCATTTTATTTTCTAATGAATCTTTTTCATTAAGCATGGCATCAAAATTCTTTTTCAAATTATTGTTGTCTTTTTCTAAACATGCAATGTTAGATTTAAATGCATCTTGTTCTATATGCATACAAGCAATGTTCTTTTTCAAATTTTTATTTTCCTTTTTAATCATGTCATATTTTTCAAGCAATAGATGACAAAAAGTAGATAGCTCATCATATGACATGTCCTCATCATCGGATTCGGAGTTTACCTCAAGGGGGTTATCCCCTTGGACCATGTAGCACTTGTTGGAGGTGTCGCTTCCACATCCGAGTCACTCCCCGCATAGTATAGATCTTTTTCGCCGAGGGAGGTGATGATGTTCCATACTACAAAAGCCGATTCAACATTAGAAACCCTAGATAAATAATCATCATTTAGGGTTGACTTGATAGCATGAAGGGCTTTTGCATTAGCCTCAAAATTCTTACCATCTAAAGAATATGCATTATTAGTAGTGGCAAGATATACATGAAAACCTAAGGCTTTGAGGTACAGGACATCTTCACCTTCCATATGTGGATGTTAACAATGTCAAACATGGGTGGTGACATGAAGTCCATGGTGTGTGTACAAATATTGGATTAGCCTAAAAATAAGGATCTTTTACTCTAGGTTGTTAGACCAAAATCAGAGTACCAAGCTCTAATACCAATTGTAAATCACCTAGAGGGGGGGTGAATAGGTGATGGCTAATCTAATGGTCACTTATGATGAATGATGCAAATAATGCGGAAGCTAAAACAATAATGACCTAATTAATCTTTTTACACTAAACACCACGTATAACTCAAGAGTGTTGCCGAATTCCCCGTGAAGGGCTCTGGACAAACTCCTCTAGATTCCCCTTGAATGGGTTGAGGTGCCGCGTTGGCTCTCTTGGTTGAATACAAGTGTTAGTCACAATCCCAAGCAATATATCAATATGAGCACATAAGTATATCAAGCATGTAAAGATAGACAATAAAGGAATGCAAGATATAACAATAGAGATAGAGAGAGAGGAATGGCAATCGCAACACAAGGGTATGTTTCGAGGTTCGAGCACACTTGCTCTACATCCCCGCCTTCGACACACGAAGGATTTCCACTATGCAAGATCCAATGGATCTCTCCTTGGTGCCGCAACACCTACAAGCCCTCAGACTCTCTAGTCCCGTACACACCGCAAGCCCACCGGCTCGCCGAGGCCGCACCTCAAAAAACCGAGTCCGTACCCGAACTCAAAACAACGACGAGCACACTTGCCCGTCTCCTCAAAGAACAATGAAAAGATCTTTGGTGATCACAACACTTTGATCACCTAAAGAACTCTCACTACAACACAACTATAGGATGAATAATCAATGAATGCTCAAGTGTGGTGTGAGAAAAAGCAAGGATGTGAAAGGTGGAGGAAAACTCAAGAAATCTCTTTTACACTCTTGATAAATTCTTCCCTTTAGATTGGAAGTATTTGCACTCAAATTTGTGGAGAAACCCTTTTAAAAGTCTGGGAAAAACTGGCTCTAAGAGACTCCAAAATCTTGTGTCAAAATAATGACAAGACCCCCCATTTATAGGCCAGAAAAATATAGCCGTTGGGATCTGTCAGTACTGCCGGTCGACCGCCAACGGTTGGATTTCTGACCGTTGGAGCCACGGTCGACCGGTGCGGTCGACCGAACTTTCCAGAAAGCACTACTCTCTGGAGCGGTCGACCGGCACGGTCGACCGACCACCAGTACACACAGGCGTGCACGTTTGTGCACGTCGGTCGACAGGCCCGGTCGACCGACTTCAGGATTAGTCGACTAGTTAATTCGACTAGTCGACTTGGCTGAAGCCTGAAGCAGTTTTTCTGGGATTAAAAAGTTTGTCTTTTTGGCTCATAAAAATCCCATAAAATACATAAAATCTACAAAAATAGTTTTACCAATATACTTTGATATACAGACATGCTTGCACAAAATCAAGGCATGTTATAAAAGATTGGACTATTTTTGTAACTTGGAAATATTTGGCTTATGATAAAAACTGTATTTTTCTAAAACAATATTTTCCAAACTTATATTTTTCCAAATCTTCATCAAATACAAAAACAAGATATACTTTTAAGACATAGTGTGTATGGATATGATCCACTACACAATCATAATGAAATATCTATGTTTTTGTCATAAAGCTCTAAACTTGGTTTTGGTTGAAAGATAAGTATATGGGAAATACCAAAAACCAAACTTATATTTTCAAAATGAAAAATCTTTTCTAAACTAAAAATCTTTTATGAAAAGACAATAAATCAAGAGTGTGTGTGTATATGATACTTGAGCAATCCACCAACTATCTATTCTTTACATTTTTAACTAAAACAAAAACAAAATCTTATACCTAGACACAAGTCTTCATCTTCTTGAAGTCTTCACTTGAAGGCTTCTCATCTTCTTGACTTGGTCCAAGCTTGATCCAAAAGCTCCTTGGATCACACCGTGCTAGCTCCAAATCTTGATATTTTGTCCTTTGTTGAGCTATGCACCTACTAAGATCTTGATAATGAATCTGTCACCAATTAAACACAAGATCATTAGTAAACATAACTTCATGAGTTGATCATCATCAAAACTAGGGTGATAGGCCTTTGGGCCAACATATACTTGGCCTGATTGATGAAGATCCCATCGTTCCTTTACTTGATTTGGAGACCAAGGAAGTAGTTAAGCTCACCCATCATGGACATCTCAAATTCTTCCTTCATGCATGATTCAAAAGCTTTGCAAAGATTTTCATTAGTAGAACCAAATATGATATCATCCACATATATTTGAACTATAAGAATATCATTTTCAACATGTTTTGTGAGCAAAGTAGTATCTATTTTTCCTTTCTTAAAACCATTAGAAATTAAAAATGAAGAAAGTCTTTCATACCAAGCCCTAGGGGCTTGTTTTAAACCATAAAGAGCTTTGTTAAGTTTGAAAACAAAATCCGGATGTGTAGGATCAACAAACTCGGGGGGTTGTTCAACATACACCTCCTCTTCAATAAATCCATTTAAGAAGGCACTTTTTACATCCATTTAAAAAAGCTTAAAATCTTTATAAGAAGCAAATGCAAGTGTCATCCGTATGGCTTCAAGCCGTGCTACGGGTGCAAAGGTTTTCTCAAATCGATACCTTCGACTTGAGTGTAACTTTGGGCCACTAACCTAGCTTTATTCCTAATAACATTTCCCGACTCATCTAACTTATTCTTAAAGATCCAATTAGTACTAATTGTTGGTCTATCGTGGGGCCTAGGAACAAGATGCCAAACTTGGTTGCGCTCGAATTGATTGAGCTCCTCTTGCATGGCTAGCAACCAATATGAGTCGCCCTCGGCTTCGAGGATGTTCTTTGGTTGAAAGTGAGAATAAAAGCATAGTGTCCACAAAGATCATGAAGTTTAGAACGAGTAGTTACCCCTTTTGATACTTCACCTATAATAAGATCCTTGGGATGATGTGGATTGTATCTCCAATCTTTTGGAAGTGGTTGAGTATTCTCCACTTCAACTTCTTGAATTTCATTTCCTTGAATCTCATTTTCTTGAACTTCATTTCCTTCATCATCCTTTGGCAAGTCTTCAATAGTAGGTGAGTCCTTCAAGGTAGTTCTTTACATGTCTTCATTTAGGGAATCTATTTTTACAACATTCTTAACAAACAAATTAGATTCCTCAAACTTTACATGTATAGATTCTTCAATAGTCAAGGATGACTTATTGAAAACTCTATAAGCTTTACTAGTATTAGAATAACCAACAAAAATTTTTTCATAAGACTTTGCATCAAATTTTCCTAAATTATCTTTAGTATTCAAAACAAAACATTTACAACCAAAACTTTAAAGTATGAAACACTTGGCTTTCTAGAAAAATAGATCTCAAAAGATGTTTTTGAAGTATTTTTGCATAAGAAAACTCTATTTGATATGTAGCAAGATGTGTTAACGGTCTCGGCCCATAGATAAGAGGGAGACCATATTCATTTATCATTGTCCTAACCATCTCTTGTAATGTCCGATTTTTTCTCTCAACGACTCCATTTTGTTGTGGAGTTCTAAGACAAGATAGTTCATGCTTAATTCCATGTTCTTCACAAAAAGTGATAAAGGGTTGGTTATTGAATTCACCGCCTCTATCACTTCTTATCCTTAAAATTGAAGAATCTTTTTCCTTTTCAACTCTTTTCTTAAAGGCTTGAAAAATAAAAAGTCTTGATTTTTGTGTTCTAAAAAGAAAACCCAAGTAAAACGCGAGAAATCATCAACTAAAACAAAAGCAAAACGATTCCCACTTAGACTTTTGGTTTGAGTAGGACCAACAAATCCATGGATCAACTCCAAGGGTCGTGATGTCATGATATCCTTGATTGACTTGAAAGAGGACTTGGTTTGTTTTCCAAGTTAGCACGCATCGCAAATGCGGTCCTTTTCAAAGTTCAAGCAACGAATACCTTTCACCATTCCTTGTTGTTTAATCTAGATAGATGGTCAAAAGAAATGTGGCCTAATCTTCTATGCCACAACCAAGAGTCATCATCGAGGGCTTTCAAACAAGTAGCATTGCATAGCATATTAGACATGTCAATCATGTATACATTGCATTCACGAAATCCGAAAAATATACATGTGTTGAATTGTCTATCAATAACTCTACATGCTATGTTATCAAAAATAACATCAAAACCTTTGTCACAAAGTTGACAACACTCAAGAGATTATGCTTGAGGCCATCAATTAAAACAACATTTTCTATTAAAGGAGAAGTACCAAGTTTAACATTACCAATACCAATGATTTTTCCTTTGGCGTCATCTTCGAAGGTGACGGTGCCACCTTCATGGTACCTTGATAGGGTTGCAAAGTTGTTGATATCCCAAGTCATGTGCCTTGAGCAACCACTATCAAGATACCACAATCCTTTACGTCGTTGTGCCTTGGATGTATCTACATCATTTAACAAATTCGTTGACTTTGGTACCCAAATTTTCTTGGGTCCTTGAAAGTTAGTATTCCGAACCCAAACATTATTATGTGAAGCATTTAGCCTATCATAGCAAAATTTAACCAAATGACCTTTACGGTCACAATATGTGCATGAAAATATTTTACCATACATGAATGCATGATGTGTGTGTGGAGTGTGGGCATGTTTAGGGTGTTTGGCATGATGTAAAGATTGTGATTTATGAGCATGAGCATGAATAGCATGTGAATGTTTCTTTGGGACTTGTTTCTTAGGAAACATAGCCTCTAGTCTATTCTTATCAAATTCACATTTTTCAAAACTACTCCTAATGAATCAATTTTTTCTTTTAGCATGGAAATTTCATTTTCATTAATTTGTGAAAATTTACCTTTGCAAGATATTTTATAGTTCTCAAAGTCCTTTTGTGTAGAAACAAGAGTAGAAAGCAATTCCTCCTTTTCTTTTGAAAGAGTGAAAACTTTATGATTTAGAGATTCATTTTCCTTTTTCATTTTCAAATATTTCTTTTTGAGAAAATCATAGATATGAGAAAGTTCTTCAAAAGCTTCTCCTAGTTCATCCATGGATATATCACAATCAATGGAAGTATTGGGAGTTACCTTGCTTGTGCTTTCATTTGCCATGAAGCACATGTTGGCAGTGTCGACTTCCTCATCGGATTCACTCTCCTAGTCCTAAGTAGCCTTTAAAACTTTCTTTTTATATGGCTTCTTGGAGTTGGAGGGCTTGACTTTATCCGGGCATTCCGCAACAATGTGACCCGTCTTCCCGCAATTGAAGCAAATGATTTTCTTCTCTTCTTTACCTTGCCATCTCTTTTTATTTTGGAACTTTGCCTTATTGTACATTCTCCGAACGTTCTTTACAAGAGGAGAAAGCTCTTCATCATCTTCTTCTTCATCATCTTCGTCGGAGCATGTAGAAAAACTCTTGAAGGCAATAACTTTCTTCTTAGAAGGAGCCATTTCTTCTCTTGCTTTTCTTTCCATCTCACGGGTCTTGAGGTTCCCAATGAGACCTATAAGCTCCATCTCTTCCTTGTCATTGAGTTCCTTCAAGGTAGTGGCTTTGACTTCCCAAGATGGAGGGAGAGCACGGATGATCTTCCTTACTCTTTGGTCGTTGTCAATGACGTCACCTAGAGAAGAAAGTCCATTAGTAATCTTTATAAATTTAGTAACCATATCATCTATGGTTTCATTCTCTACATAGAAAATTTTTCATATTGGGAACGAAAAGGTCAATTTTGCCCTCTTAACTTGTGAAGTCCCCTCATGAGTGACAAGCAAGTGAGTCCAAATCTCATGTGCGGATTTGTAATGAATGACTCTAGAGATATCATCGTCATTAAGGGCTTGAAGCAAGGCATAGTGTGCCCTAGCATTAGCATCAAACTCTTTAGTGTCTATATCGGATCAAGTGTCCTCATCGTCGGTGGGTGCACTAAATGGTTTGGTCACCGCCTTTGCAACCTGGCTTCCTAGGGATTACAAAAACACGGTCATCTTAACCTTCCATATGGGAAAGTTAAGGCCATCAAACTTGGGTGGGGTCTTAATTCCTTCGGCCATTTTTAATAAGTGTATGAGGATGAAAAATGAATGGTGATTAGCAATATAGGATCTCTCTTAAGGTTGTTAAGCCAAGAGCCTAGAGACCAATGCTCTGATACCAATTGAAAAATACCTAGAGGGGGGTTAATAGGTGTTAATGCTAATCTAATGATCTTTTAAACAAGTATGTAAAAATGATGCAAACGGTCACTCAAAACAAGAAATTGAAGCCGAATTCTCCGTGAAGGGCTCTAGAACTTCTCCTCTTTGATTCTTCTAGATTATGAGTTGAGGCGCATAATTGCTTTCTTGTTGAGATGAGTAAAGACCGAAAATGCAAGTAATGAAATGGATGCAATAATGAAGTGCACACAAGATATATCACAAGAAAGAAATATAAAGCAATAAAGAGGCAAAATGGAAATCAATCGCAAACATAAAGGATTTTTTTCGAGGTTCGAGCCACCGCTCTACATCCCCGCCTTCACCACCGTGAAGGGTTTCCACTATATCCACCGAGGAAATTACAAAGGTCTACCGAAGACCGAAGTACCGAACTCCACCAATTACAAGAGGTCTACCGAAGATCGGAGTACCGAACTCCCACCAATCCAATCCTCTACCGAAGAGGGATCTCAACACAAGAAGGAACAAGTAACAAAGTGATCTACAAAGGATCACACACTTCTCTTTTACGACTTCTAATAGAATTAGGAAGTATTTTGGCTCAAGAAGTGTAGAGAAAAATTCAGTTGTAAAGTAGTACTAAATAGCTTGAAAAAACAACTGAAAACAAATTGCCAAGAATGCACTTAGAGAATTGAAAGCCTTTGAAAACTTTTTCTTTCTTATTGGAAACTTGAAAACTAGGGATTTTTCTTATATTTTGCAAGTGACCCAATCCCCTCTATTTATAGGGATTAGAGGAAATCTAATCATCATTAAAACTAGCTTATTAGGTCAGGAAGTAGCCCCAAAATTCAGAGAGATCAGATCAAAACATCTCACTCAAATCAAATGATGAAATCTCTAAAAACTAGCCGTTATGGTTGCTGGCAGCTGTCGGTCGACCGGCCCGGTCGACCGACAGCCCATTGGCAAACTAGTCGACGGACTCGGTCGACCGGCAGCCAAAGAAAAAACTTCTCTTTGTTCTGTCGGTCGACTGGCCTGGTCGACCGACTAAACCCGAGAGCAAAGGCTTTCAGTCGGTCGATCGGTCCGGTCGACCGACAGACGTGCACAAACGTGCACGTCCTGACCACAAGGCCTGGTCGACCGGTCCGGTTGACCGATCAGGCCTAAAATGGACCCGGTCGACCGGCCGGTCGACCGACAGGCCTGAAATAGGATTTTTCTAGGAAATTATTTGAACTTTGAAACATTTTCAAAATAATTTTGTAAGGCTATATGATTAAGTATCATGCTATAAAGGATGGTATACATGATATAAATAAGATATAAAATTATAAAAATTTGAGTCATGTAAAACCATCAAGACATGATCCTAAATCAATTTCCCAAAACAAAAACGATATTTTGAAAAATGAAAGTGTGTGTGTGTTTTCTTGAGCCAACTTAACATAACCTCATTCTTTAACAAACTAATTCTTACAAAGGTTCTAGGTGACTACAAGGCCTTCAAATAAGGGCTTCTCCATGGAATGATGCATAGCTTGAATCCTTGATCCCGAATTGAGACATCTTGAGTCAAACGATCCCGAATTGAGTCATTTTTAGGGAAGAGCACAACTAGAATCTTTAGAACCCTGAAACACACTTAAACACTAAAAAATAATTAGTATAAATAACTATATATGTTTTGTAATCATCAAAACTCAAAAGTCGGGTGATTGTAACCTTGGGCCAACAAATTCAAGTCCAATATACTGTATTTTTGTTCTGTTGTTGTGATGTGGACTGAGGTGTACATATGGCATTGCATATAGCATAGGACAAACACGTGGGTGATTTACTCGCTTTGTGTTATATTCTTGTCTATATTGCACACTGCACGAATTGAAATTAAGGGCAAAACCCATACAAGATAAGGTGGGATTTCATCACCGTTCCTTAGCCCAAAAATCACCTCCCCACTCACACAACCCAAGCCCTAATAAAAATTGATAGACGTTGACCCCTAAGGATATTACGGACTCATTAAGAGATTGACCGAGGGTGGAATTTGATTAAATCTTACTCTTATGAAATCGGTGTCTAAGGTTGGGGATTAAGAGGTTATGCCTCGAAGATACCGTAGTTTGGCGTAATTAAGACCCGTTGCTTACGCACGGATACCTCCCACCGTATTTTGCCCTTACCTGACAGATTAGCTTGTGGTAGGGATTCATACAACAACCTCCCCCGGGTAATCGACCAGTTAGGAGTCGTCTAGGTCTAGGTCAACCTTAATATAGGCTTGGTTTTGATTTTTTTTCTTTTCTTTTTGTTTGTTGTTTGTTTTTCTTGTTTGTAACTGTTTGTGAAATGGAATTCAACAATAACAAATTTTCAATCCTAATATGAATCCATATTTCACACAAACTCCATTTGATTCGGATAATTTCAACCCGGCTTTTTACAATATGAACCAACCAACTACACCGGGTTGGACTTATCGAATCAATACAACCCATACCCCAATCTTCTAATCATAATTTCCAGAATAATTTTCACTCTTCATAGAGTCAATGGGGATTCACCTCCCTTTCGTCAAAATTTTCACCACCTTGTCCATAATTTTCACAATTTTCACACTCTCCATTTCCCAATTTTAAAGAAAAATTTGAGTTCGAATAAAATATAGAGGCCATGCAAGCCATGCTTGAGTCCCAACAAAAGAAGCTCAACTCCCCAATTCCACAATATTTCCAAGATTCATACTCATTTTCACCTATTCAAAATGACCAACCATCTACCCTGAAAACGAATATGGAGTGCTTTCGTGAGTCTGAGCTTCAATCTCAAAATATGTTGGACTCACAATCTTCACTATCTTTCCAAAACTAAGATTCTTATACTCCCTTTCTGGAACATCCACTTGAAGAAAAATCAAGTCTAGAAAAGAGTATAGAAATCTTGCAAGAGTCCGCGTTACAATTTTAAAAATCTTCTTCTCAGTCTATTGATAGGTTGGAAACACAATTAAGTCAATTGGTCAACATTTATAAGAATGAGGAAACTCTCTCTTGTCAACTTTTGACCAATCCAAATATCTCTAACTCTATCAATTTGACCCATGACTCTTATTGTTTTGGAAATCAAGATTCCTACACTCCCATTCTAGAGTATCCACTTGAAAAAATATCATATCTAGAAAAGAGTATAGAACTCTTGCAAGAGTCCGCACTACAATTTCAAAAATCTTCTGTCCAGTTTATCAATAGGTTGGAAACACAATTGAGTCAATTGGTTAGCATTTATAGGAATGAGGAAACTCTATCTTATCAACCTTTGACCAATTCAACTATCCCTAACTCTATTGATCTGACCCTGGACTCTGGTCATTTTGGACACCAAGATTCAATTTCAGCACACCCATCTGAACTTGTCCAAACTTCAAATGTTGAAAATCCCATTGACATTTTGGCAAGTTATCCTTTTCCTGAAATTGAACTTGAGCATGAATATGATCCTGAACTTCAACTTGGTAATTCAATTTCACTTCCTGATTCAATATTGACTGAGGTGTTTTTACCTAATTTCAGGCCTTTTCCCGAGTCAGTATTGGATCCAGTGCCAGTCCATTGTGAAATTGAATCACTAATCTTTTATGATCATATTGAACTTGACCAATTTCATACTTTTGAAAATCTCATTGATAAATTGGCAAGTTCTCATTTTTATGGAATTAAACTCAATGAGGAATGTGACCTAGATTCTCAGATTTGTGATCCAGTTCAAATTCCTGAATCAATAGTGACTCCTGTTTTATTACCCAACTTGAGCAACATTTTAGAGTCAATTTTGATTCTCATACCTGTCATTCTTGAACTTGAATCACCTATCTTAGAAAGTCACATTCCATTGTGGGGAAATTAATGTGGAATAAGACTTCAAATTCTTGATTTGGACTCACTTCCTGAACCAATCTCGACTCCGAGCCTTTACTTGACTTAAGTCTTTTTCCTGAGTCGGTATTAGCTCATGTACTTCCTGAGTCCAAATCAATCATTCCATCTTTTTATACTCCATTTTGGGACAAAGGTGTTGATAGAATTGACTCTGAAATTATTTTGAAAATTTGAAATTAGATGGGTAAAATTTTTAATAAAAATCATTCATATATACATCATAATAATGGGTTGTATTATAGAGGTCTCTGGTGGGTTCCTCCAGACTCCACACAACTTGGATTGGGCCACATTTCGTGAACCAATTAGACCATCACCGGAACCACCACCTTGAGGTGATTTTTTCCCTCTCTTTTTGTTTCATGTATACATATATCATGATGCATGAGGACAATGCATGAGATAAGTGTGGGGGAGGGTTTACTAATGTAGAGCTTTTAGATTTTCTTTCTTTTACACTTCTTTTAAGATATTCTTAGAATTTTTCTTTATATAGAATTTTTCCCTTTCTTTTACAAAACTTTTGAAATAAGAGACAAAGTTTTGATCTATTTTTAAGAAAATTAAGATGATCTTACAAATTAAGGAAGCCTTAATTATGACATCTTAAACCTAGTCAAAATAATGGATCTTGTTTAAGATTATAGGCTAAGTAAGATAAATTAGAGAGATAATTTTATCTTGAATTTTTTTGCCTTAGATTGTATGCACTCACACTTACACATTTTTGGGATGAAAACAAAGACCTAAAGCAAAAAAAATAAAAAAAGAGAAAAAATAATATATTATATACGAAAAAAATCACTTATTAAGCTGGATAATTATGCCTCAAGAAGCATAATTATTCACGCCTAACGGTGGTTAAAAGAAATAAATAATCCCCTTAGTTTTGTGGCCTTGTTTACTCGAGTCCTTAAGCCCGAGGGATGTTTTCTCATCTGGTGCCCTAAAACTGTCTGGTCTGAGAGTCATCCGTTAAAGGCTCACTACCAGGGGAAACTAGAAAGGCTAAGAAAATTAGGGGAAGAAAAAAAAAGAAAAAAAAATATATATAAATATAAATAAATGGCTTGATGGTTAGCGTTGAAATCCCAGAAATCTTCACTATCACAAAGTGCATAATATCTAGGTTTTATGATGGATAAAATATTCAATCCAATTTTGAATTCTTACCTTAATTGAAGACAAGATATTGCATATAGACTAAGTTTAAGGGGGAGTAATTTTTGGTGGACTTGTGATCTTAGATCGCTTATATTTTTGCAAAAAAATATTTCATAAACTTGTTTCTCTTTCAAAATGCGTTTTCAAAATACTAACATTTATCTTCTTTCTTTATGAATTTTGTGCGTGCAATCAGCTGAAAACCCTCAGGAGACAAAACTCCTCCTCTAAGGGAAACCTAGAGGTTTAACGGCTTGTTGCACATGCTCAGTGCAATCGCGTAACCTGCGAAAGTGGTATAATAATATTTGTAGTATAGTTTTTCTTTTTCTTGTTTTGCTCGGAACGAGCAAAAGATAAGTGTGGGGGTGTGATTAGTCTACAGTTCTGCATTATTATATCGCATTTTCCTACTGATTTATGAATAAAATGTCGGTCTAAACCGTGTTTTGGTTTCTCTTGCAGATAATCAAGACAAGGAGGGCAAATGGGTAATAAGAGCTTAATTAAACCCATTTTCTGGTAATTAAATCTACATTTCTTAGAGGCCAAGCAAGGGATCGTCTAGAAGATACATTGACCCTAGACCTTTGTGCATGTTAGACGAAGATCCGAACGAATATACCCGAAACCAATTATACCAAGAAGGTCCTAGAAGCGACGGGGAACTCTCGCCAAAAACCAGGGACCTAAGTCCCTGGTTTGGTGGCCGTGTTTCCACGGCCATATGGTGGGGCCACGCGTCGATCTTCGACGCGTGGCCCCGTCTCGTCTTCTAGAAACCCCGGTTGTTTATATATAGCCCTGCAGAGGCTCAGAACGCAAGCAGATTGGGATTTTAGGCTAGGTTTTCTCTCTTATGTTGTAGATTAGGATTTTCTTTCTGTTTTATTTGTATTTTCATTTTGTTTTTAGATCTTGTAGTTGGGCTGAGTTGATTCAGAGAGAGATAGAGAGATATTGATGTAATAGATGGTGACAATCTATGTAAAGGTGTCTCCTTTCTTCTCCAATGTAATCTTCTCCATCTTTTACATGATTCTTGGCTAATCTTTTCTTCTCATGGCAATCTAACTACTAGCCACTAACCATCTAACCACTTACTTGATAATCTACATGAATCTAATAGCCTCTACAAGGCTTTACTCTTGCAAGAGCCATTGATGGCTCATGATGATGGATTCTAACATTCTAACATTTTTAACACCTAATCCACTAACTTGCAATGTCTTCTTTATTTCATTCTCACCTCTGGTTTTGATGATTTAATAGTAGCTTGCAACTTGTTATGTGGTATGGATGTATTGTTTGAATGTAGAAGAATAATCTTATGGGCCATGCTCTGTATCGTCTCTTGAAGCCAAGGATTAGTGATGGCCAAGGATCCATGTGAGGCAACTATCACTAAGAGGTTAACATAGTTAGTGGAGCAATTAGTATTTAGTAGCCATAAGTTTTCTTTCATAGTTTTCATCATTCTTTTTATCTTGTTTTAAAAATCAATTTCAAAGACATTTTATCATTTTATTATTAATGTTTTCACCACCTTCTTAGTTCATCTTTGTTTCATCTTCTTTTCTATTTTGTTTTCCAAACAACCCACTTCTCTTTTGTTTTCACATCGCCATTTCATTGCCTTCTCCACCTATCACTTCTGGATTTCTTTTCTTTTATTTTCTTTTTCATTCTTTAAACAAAGAAGAAATTGTTAACAACTGACGTGAACAAGAACTGTTAATGCTTCTATCGCCTCCCGTCCCTGTGGATTCGACCCGTTGAGCCAATGCTATAACGGAAGTATGGAGGGAACATTAGCACATTCATAATTTCATTGATTTCATAATATACACGTTTTCGAGTGCTGGTTCCGCCCCGATCACCCGGCTAATTCGTTCTGTTATTACTGTCTCTCTCTCTCTCTCTCCCCCCTCCCCTCACTGTCACTTCCCTTCATCCTCTCACCCTCCCCTGTGGTTGACTGCTGTCGGTAGACCGCCAGTGATCACCGAGCTGGCGGGTGGCTAGGCCAGCCTCCCTCTCTTCTCTCTCCTCTCTATCTTTCCCTTTCCTTCTTCCTCTCTTTTCCTCTTCTTCTCCCTTAACTCTCCTCCTCTTTCGCCTCGTTACCGTGCCACCGACCGACTGTTGCCCAGCCCATCCTCCACACACAAACTTACCCTCTCTCTCCCTCTCTCTCCTCCCTCCCTCTTCCTTGCCCATCTGGCCGTCGTGACCAACTCAGTGCCCCACACCTACCGTCGTCGGGCCTGACCCCAACCCGTCGCCACCACTGGGCCTCACCCCGACCCGCCGCCACCCCGAGTGCAGCCACAGCCCCCGCGAGCCACCTCCCCTTCTCCCTTCTTCTCTGTTCCTTTCTTCTCTATTTAATACACATAACAGGTTAGCATGCAGACCTGACCCGCATCCAAACCTGCACCCACAACCCACTAACTATTATAATAAAGTAAAATTACATATATCTTTTTATTATTTATTTACATTTTATTCATAACCCTGAAAATTACTATTAACCCCTATAATAAATTTCAGATATTACAAAATAGACCCTGAGTCGCGTTTCAGGTGATATCTTGACCATCTGGAGTCCGATTTGAATGATTTTCAAGCTGTTGCGATCGTAGAAAAGCGAGCTACATCAATGAAAATAATTGTCAGTGTTTTTCTTTCATAAATTATATTTAACCAAAATTAATTTATTGATATATTTAATAAATCGTGAATATTACCTAGTAGTTAAAATATATGTGAGTGCCTTTAAATATACATTTAACAAATAATATTTCATTGTGACTATTGATTTAATATAAAGTATAGATGAATTATTTATATATTGTGTAATTACTAGACTTTTGATAAAGAAATTCAAGAATAGTAAATTGATAAATTTTAATACGGTTGTAAAGAGTTTGAAAATAAGAAATTATATATAATAACTTTGTGAATCGATCATGTTAATAATATTGAAATCATTATAACAAATACTTATATGTTAACATATATTCATGTTAACTAAGCTTGTCACTATCACAATTACATGTCTCATGAGAACAAACATTGCATACTGAGCATATATTTTGATTTCATGATTTATTATTATATCGTATACACAATACTATATGTTGTGATCCTGGACACTATTATTCCATACTCTTGTATCACTGATACCTCAAGTATAGGACATGATTGTTTCCTATATTAGTGATATTGAAATGACATTCATGTTACAGGGATTCACATGTAGGCATGCTCTGATTGTTCATGTAATCTGTTACATGAATTATTGTTACTTGGATATTCCTATATTACTGTTACAAGAATATTTCCTGAATACAATATATGATCATTTTTTGTATTCCAGATATTGATATGACATTCCTGTTACTTAGATATACTGATAACTGATTTAAGATGTGTAAAACTAAGTGCCGCATGGAGCAAAGTACCATACGACATACGTGGTAGGGGCCACCTCTTAGACCGTGGGAGCTACTTCTAGAACACCATATCTTATGGATCTCATGCCTCATCTTATCCTGTATATGTCTTTTATTCTGATACATGCTACCTGTACTATTATTGTTCTTACTTCATTGTATAATTTATTTATGATAAATGTAACACGAGGTTGGCGAAAAACTGGACGGTTGATTAGGTTTTATTGGGTGGATGTCAAGCATCTATTTAGTCCTGAAAGCATACCTAGAGAGAGGGTTAATAGGTGTAATGCTAATCTAATGATCAATAATATGAAAATGCAACAATTATAAAATGAATGATGCAAACGGTTAACTCAAATCAAGAAGTGAAGCCGGAATTCCTTTGAAGGGCTCAGCACTTCTCCTCTATATTCCTTAAGACAATGAGTTGAGGTGCTCAATTGCCTTCTTTTGCCTTCTTGATTAAGAGAGTAAAAACTGACAAGTATAGATGATGCTAGCAATGAACAGCAAGTGCAAAGGAAAGTAAAACACAAGTATAAGCAATAGCAAGTAGAGTAGATAAGAGAAAAAGCAATTGAAAACAAAAAAGATTTGTTTTGAGGTTAAAGCACAAAGCTCTACGTCCCCGTCTTCACCGTGTGAAGGATTTTCACTATCCACTTAGGATCTTTCCATAAAGGAGCCTTCACAAAAGAACTACAATGGTCTACACAAGACCGGAGTATACAACTCCAACTCTCAATCTTCTACAAAAGAGGTAGAACAAAGCCAATAAGGTTTACAAGCTTTTGGTGACCACAAAAATTACAACACTCTCTTTTACAACTTTTTATAGCAAATGATAAGAAGTAAGGCTCAAGAAGTTTGTGAGAGAGGAAACTCAATTGAAATGAATGAATTTTAAGAGCCGAAAACTTGCAAAATTTTGGTTTGTAAATGAGAGCACTTGAAGCAAGAAAACTATCTCTTTTGAATAAACTTGATTTTTCAAAATATTTCCCAAAATCAAAATATTTCTCTATAACTAATCATCTCCAAAATAAACTATATATATAAGCAAGTGATAAATACTGTTATTATAACTTATCAGGTTGTTAGGAAAGAGATTAGGTCCAAAAAGAGAAAAAATACCTGTTAGAGAATAAGTTAAAAACCCCATATTTTAAAAACTAGTCGTTATTGTAGCTCTAATAGAACTTCAGTCGACGGCCGGTCGATCGATAGCTCAGTTTTGAACTATCTGTTGACTTCAGTTGACCGCCTGGTTGATCGATCTCAACCAAGACAAAACAAGTGTCAGTTGGTCGACCACCCGGTCGACAGGTCGATAGCCCGACAAATGTGCACATCGTGCACAAACTGACCATACGGCCCGGTCGATCAGCTGGTCGACCGACTTGGCCTAAAATTTGTTTTCATGTATATTTTGAAATCAAATTTATTTTAAAATATTTTGTATTGGTTTGAAAAGTGATTTGGCAATACATAGGCTATGGGGTACATGACAGACACAGGATATATATAAATTTGAAAAAAAAATATGAGACATGTATCAAACAGCAAACCTTGTAGAATACCAAAACGGAAAAACTAGAAGTGAAAACTTGTTTTTTTGTGTGTGATTTTTTGAGCATCAATTTTACATTCTATAATTTAAATATTCTATTTTCTTACATATGTTCAAGCAATCATCAAGAGAGCTTCTCTAAATGTAAATCTTGATCGTCCAAACTCGAACCCTTTCCTTGAGTGATCTTAAGTATAGAGTACCTTCCTTTTGAGAAAGACCACATCAAAATGTCCTTTAAATTTGAAATACTTAATACACTTAAACTTGATTAGTATCGAATAACTTCATGTGGTTTGTAATCATCAAAATAAAACCGGAGAGTGTACCCTTTTACCAACGATCTCTCCTTTTTTGATGATGACAATTATTTAGGATAAACAAATATAGAAAGCTTGAAAAGCTCCGCTAAAATGATGCTTATCTATCAAGTTTCATTATACATGACTAATGATGTAGCAATATCAAAATAAATCATATGCATATAGGTATTGACATGAAATATGGAATACTATGCATAAACGAACTAACCTCCATCTATGCCTCCAACCACCAAAATAATAAATATGCAAAAAAAAAAAGCATACAAACATGAAATAGAGGTAATCATAAATTGCTAAATTTCATAAATCCTTCTTTAAATTCATAATAACTCTAATAACTCATAGAATCTTCTCCCCCTTTTTGTCATATATAAAAAAGAGATACCAATTGAAAGTAATCAATTAATAAACACAATTATCAATGAAAAAATAAACAATAATCATGAATCTATAATGAAAACATTTAATTCACCACAAATGAAAGAAAATTTATCAAAATCAAGTGATTTAGTAAAGATGTCCGCTAATTGAAAATCGATAGAAACATAATCAATCTCAATATCTGCTTTCTGATAATAATCTCTAAGAATGTGATATCTAATCTCTATATGTTTGATTTTACTATGTTGATTTGCATTCTAGGTCATATGAATGGTACTAGTATTATCACAAAATAATTTAATATTGTCAAAATGAAAATCATAATTAAGGAGAGTATGTTTCATCCAAAGAACTTGTGACAACAAGCTCCAGTCGCAACATACTCCGCCTCGGCAGTTGAGAGGGTTACAGAATTTTGTTTCTTGAAAGATCACAAAATGAGACAATTTTCTAAAATTGATAAGTTTCACTAGTGCTCTTCTCATCCACTCTGCAACCGGCATAGTCGGCATTCGAATAACTCATCATTGAAAATTATCCAATTTTTGGATACCACAAGCCCATTCAAATAGTGCCCTTAAGATATCTAATAATTCATTTTACGGCAATCAAGTGAGACTCTTTAGGAAAAGATTGAGATTAGCACATAAACATACTAAACATAATATTCGGCCTACTTGCTGTCAAGTAAAGCAAACTACCAGTCATACTACAATAGAGTTTAATATTAATGTTTTTACCTTGTTCATCCTTGTCAAGCTTCGTCGTGGTAGCCATAGAAGTCTTACAAATCTTTGCATTTTCAAGCCCAAATTTCTTGATAAGCTCTATTGTATGTTTAGCTTGATTGATGAAAATTCTATCACCCCTTTGTTTGATTTAGAGTCCAAGGAAATAGTTGAGCTTTCCCATCATACTCATTTCAAAATCTTTCTTCATGTATGATTCAAAATTCTTACAAAGCTTTTCATTAGCAGTCCAAAAATGATATCATCAACATATATTTGTACTATCAAGATATCATTATCTATATGCTTTGTAAACAAGAAGAATGTCAACTTTACCTTTAATAAAATCATTTAAAACAAGAAAATTACTTAATCTTTCATACCAAGCTCTAGGAGCTTGTTTTAAACTATATAAAGCCTTATCAAGTTTAAAAACAAAATCCGGATATGTAGGATCAAGAAACCCAGGGGTTTGTTCAACATACACCTCCTCATCAATAAAACTATTCAAAAATGCACTTTTAACATCTATTTGAAAATTTTTAAAATCTTTGAATGAAGCAAAAACAAGTGTCATCCGTATGGCTTCAAACCGTGCTATAGGTGCAAAAATTTTCTCAAAATCGATTCTTTTAATTTGGGCGTAACCTTGGGCCACTAACCTAGCTTTATTCCTAATAATATTTTCCAACTCATTTAACTTATTCCTAAAGGTTCATTTAGTACCAATAGTTGGTCTATCATGAGGCTAAGGAACAAGATGTCATACTTGGTTGAGCTCAAATTAATTAAGCTCTTCTTGCATGGCAAGCAACCAGTATGAGTCGCCCTCGACTTCGTGAATGTTCTTGGGCTCAAAATTAGAGATGAATGCAAAATGGTCACATAAGTCATGAAGTTTGGGGCGAGTAGTTACCCCTTTGATACATCACCTATGATGAGGTCCTTGGGATGATTTGTAGCATATCTCTAATCTTTTGAAAATAGCTGAGTTGGCTCCACTTTAATGTTATGATCTTCGCCATTAGTGTCATCCTTTTTCTTGTCATCCTCCTCTTGAGCCAGTAAGTCTTTCATGGAAAATTTTTAAAGTTTTCATCGAAAAAATCAATCTCTATAATATTCTTTACAAGAGAGTTAGAATCCCTCAAACTTCACATGATAGACTCTTCAATAGTCAAAGTTGACTTATTGAAGACCCTATAAGCTTTACTAGTGTTAAAATAACCAACAAAGATGCTTCAAAATATTTTGAGTCAAATTTATCTAAGTTACCTTTGATATTCAAAAGAAAACATTTACAATCAAAAACGTTGAAATAAGAAACATTTGATTTTCTCAAATAGTAAATCTCAAAAGGAGTTTTATTTGAATTTTTGCAAAAATAAATTCGATTCCCAATGTAACATGAAGTGTTTATGCCCTCGGCCCACAGATATTTAGGGAGTCCGTTCACTAATCATTGTCCTAACCATTTCTTGAAGAGTATATTTCTTCCTTTCAACGATTCTATTTTGTTGTAGAGTTCTATGATAAGATAATTCATATTTAATTCTATTTTCTTCACAATAAGTGATAAAGGAATATTTAATGAACTCACCACATCTATCACTCTGTATACTGAAATCGAAATTTTTTTCTTTTTCAACCCTTTTTCTAAAAACATGAAAATGCGAAAAAGCTTAATCTTTATATTCTAAAAAGAAAACCCATGTAAATCTTGAGAAATCATCAACTAAAACAAAAACATAACGGTTACCACTAAGACTTTTGGTTTTAGTTGGACCAAACAAATTCATATATATCAATTCTAGAGGTCTAGATGTTATAATATCCTTGATTGATTTGAAAGAGGACTTGGTTTGTTTCTAAAGTTGGCACGCATCACAAATGCGGTCCTTTTCAAATTTCAAACTAGGAATACCTTTTACCGGTTCCTTAGAATTAATTTGAGATAGACGGTCGAACAAAATATGACCTAATCTCCTATGCCATAACCAAGAATATTCATTAAAAGCATTCAATCAAGTGGCATTGCATTTTAAACTTAGTATGTCAATCATATAAATAATGTTTTCAGAAAAATTAGAAAGAACACAAATATTAGATTTCTTGTCTAAAACATCACAAGTAGAGTCATCAATAATAATCCTTAAGTTTTTATCACATAATTGACTAATACTTAATAGATTATGTTTAATTCCATCTACCAAAACAACATCTTCAATCAAAGGAGATGGGCCAATTTTAATATTACCTATACTAATAATTTTACCCTATGAATCATCCCCAAAGGTGATGGTGCCACTTTCATGATACCTTGATAGGGTTGCAAAGTTGTTGATATCCCAAGTCATGTGTTCTAAGCAACACTACCAAGGTACCACCGCTCCCTACGTCTTGGATCCTTGGTGCGTAGTGCGTACCTATATCATGTAGAGTAGGAGCTAATTTTGGTATCCAAACCTTCTTGGGTCCTAAAATGTTAGTTTTTCAAACCCAAACATGGCTATTAGATGTTTTCAATTTATTATAATAAAACTTAGCCAAATGACTTTGGCAGCCACAATAGGTGCATGCATACACCTTGGCATATAAAAATGCATGATGTGTGTTGGCATGATGAGCATGTGCATGAGTGGCATGATGAGCATTTGATTATGCTTGTGTGTGAGCTTGATTGTGAGAGTGTGAAACATGATGAGTGTGTGGTTTCCTATGAGTTTGCCTCTTTGAAAACATAGATTCTAATTAAACTTTGTCAAATTCACACTTTTTCAAAACATTTCTCAAAGTATTGACTTTATTTTTCAATGTGAAAAATCTTATTTTCATCAAGAAAGAAAATTTTGCTTTATAAGAGATTTTGTGTGCATCAAAATCCTTGTGTGTCTTTTCAAGAGTGGAAAACAAAATATCTTTTTCTTTGAAAATGACAACTAATTTTTTTTGAAGAAGTTTATTTTACCTTTCATTTTCAAATACTTCTTTAAGAAAATCATAATTGTTAGCAAGTTCTTCAAAAGATTCGTTTAATTCATCCCTGGTCAATTCACAATCACCAAGATAATATTCGGATGTTACCTTGGGTGTGTTCTCATTTTCCATGAAACACACATTAGCAGTGTCTATTTCTTCTTCGGAATCGCTTTTCGAATTTCATGTTGCCTTCAAGGCCTTCTTTTTGTAGAGCTTCTTAGAGATAGAGGGTTTGCTCTTTGTATTCGGGCAATCGGCAATGACATGTCCGGGCTTCTGGCAATTATAGCAAACTATCTTCTTCTCCTTCTTCCCTTGCTATCTTCTTCGATTGTTAAATTTGGCTACATCCTTCTAGTATTCTTCACAAGAAGGGATAAATCTTCATCATCTTCTTGGTCATCAATTTCATCATCAGAGACGGTAGGAGTGGATTTGAAAGCAAGAGTCTTCTACTTTTGGGGTGTTTTCTCCTCTTTAGCCTTCTTTCCATCTCACGAGTTTTTAGATTCCTAATGAGATCAATAAGCTTCATCTCCTCTTTGTCATTAAGCTCCTTCATAATTGTAGACTTGACCTCCTAAGAGGTGAAAGTGCACAAATCACCTTCCTCATCTTTTGTCCATTGTCAATCTCATCACCTAAAGAAGAAAGATCATTTATAATTTTAGTAAACTTGGTAATCATGCCATTAATCGATTCATCTTCATTCAAAAAAAAATTCTCATATTGAGAATGCAAGAAATCAATTTTAGCTTTCTTGACTTGTGAATCCCCTCATGTGTGACAACCAAGTGTGACCAAATCTCGAATGCGAATTTGCAATGAATTATCCTAGATAAATCATCATCATTTAAGGCTTGAAGTAATGCATAGTGAGCTTTAGCATTTGCATCAAATTTCTTGTTAGCAATTTCGGATCAAGTACCCTCATCACCATCGGGTAAACTAAATAGTTTGGTCACCAACGTTGCAACCCGGCTTCCTAAGGATTTCAAGAAATAGTCATCTTAACTTTCCATATGGAAAGTTAAGGCCATCAAACTTGCGTGAAATCTTAATACCTTCGGTCATATGAACTAGTGTCAAATCAAGCAAATGGTATAATAGAGTGAGTGATTAGCAAAAGATCTCCCTAAGGTGGTTAAACAAAAAATTGAGTCCAAAAGATCCGATACCAATTGAAAGTACACCTAGAGGGAGGTGAATAGGTGTAATGCTAATCTAATGGTCGATAATGCGAAAATGCAATAATTATAAAATGAATGATGCAAACGGTCAACTCAAATCAAGAAGTGAAGCCGAATTCCCTATGAAAGGCTCTAGAACTTCTACTCTATATTCCTCTAGATAATAAGTTGAAGTGCTCAATTGCTTTTTTGATTGAGAAAGTGTAAACTGACAAGTATAGATAATGTTTGCAATGAATAGCAAGTGCAAATGAAAGTAAAACACAAGTGTAAGCAATAACAAGTAGAGTAGAGCAAGAAAGAAAGAAATTACAAACACAAAAGATTTGTTTCGAGGTTCAAGTACAAAGCTCTACGTCCCCGCCTTCACCGCGTAAAGAATTTTCACTATGCACTTAAGATCTTTCCACAAAGAAGCCTCCACAAAAGGAACTACAATGGTCTACACAAGACCGGAGTACATAACTCCAACTCTCAATCCTCTACAAAAGAGGTAGTACAAAGCCAACAAGTTTAACAAGCTCTTAGTGACCACAAAGAATACAAATACTCTCTTTTATAACTTTCTATGGTATATGATGAGAAGTGAGGCTCAAGAAGTTTGTGAGAGAGAAAATTCAATTAAAATGAATGAATTTTAAGAGCTAAAAACTTACGAAAATTGGTTTGAAAATGAGAGCACTTGAAGTAAAAAAACTAGAAAACCTTCTATTTTGAATAAACTTGATTTTTCAAAATATTACCCAAAATCAAAAGATTTCTCTATAACTAATCCTCTCCAAATGAACTATATATATAAGCAAGTGATAAACACTGTTAGTATAGCTTATCAGGTCATTAAGAAAGAGATTAGTTCCAAAAAGGAGAAAAACACCCGTTGGAGAGTAAGTTAAAAACTCCAGATTTTAAAAACTAGTCATTGTTGTAGCTAATGACAGAACTTCGGTCGACTGACCGGTCGACCAATAGTTCAAGTTCTGAACTATCTGTTGACTTTGGTCGACCACCCGGTCGACCGATCTCAACCGAGACAAAACAAGTGTCAGTTGGTCGGCCGCCTGGTCAACCGCTAGGTTTGTCAGTCGACCGGTCGGTTGCCCGACAAACGTGCACATTGTGCACAAACTGGCCATCAGGCCTGATTGACCGGCCGGTCGACCGACTTGGCCTAAAAACTTATTTTCAGGTATATTTTGAAATCAATTCATTTTAAATATTTTGTATTGGTTTGAAAAGTGATTTGGCGATACATAGGCTATGTGATACATGATAGAAACAGGATATATAAATTTGAAAAAGATATGAGACATGTATCAAACACCAAAGCTTGTAGAATACCAAAAATGAGAAAACTAGAAGTGAAAACTTGTATTTTGAAAACTCATATTTTTATTGTGTGACTTCTTGAGCATTAATTCTACATTCTATACTTTAAATTCTATTTTCTTACATATATTCTATATGTCTTCAAGCAATCTTTAAGAAGACTTCTCCAAATGTAAATCTTGATCGTCCAAACTCGAATCCTTTCCTTAAGTGATCTTGAGACTAGAGTACCTTTCTTTTGAGGAAGAACACAAAAAAATGTCCTTTGAACCTGAAATACTTAAAATACTTAAACTTGATTAGTACTGAATAACTACATGTGGCTTGTAATCATCAAAACAAAATCAGAGAGCGTACCCTTGGGCCAATAAGTCCTACTGCAGGGGACATGGTAGTGCTGGCTATCACTCGTTTGTAGCTCATTGAGCTTCCCATTTCTCGTTTCTTATTTCGTCTTAGCGGGCTGGCCCTGGTCTCAGCAGTCAAGGGACTGTTTAAGCCGTGATCCCGAGTTTGCATGGGATACACTCAGCCAATTAGAGCTCCTTGACCATTGAATTTCTAATTAAAATAATAAAATAGCATAAACAACGATGATGACATAAACGCTTATTATTTGATCAGTCTCTTATTCTGATAATGGTACCTGCACGTCACGTTCGGATGAGTTTGGCTAGAGTACGGGCTCCAGTATGAACTGCCAATGGTATGAGACACTGGAAGAGATTGATTAAAATATCAAGTGATATTGATTATTATTATTGTATAATTTTTGTATATTGTTCATCACCTGCATGATAACTTGTAATGTTTATATTGTGTAAAATCTTCTAATTTCTTATTTACCAGCAAGTTATTATGCATGTATACTCTATATTTCATGTATTCTCTGTAGACACACTATTCATGTATACTCACGATATTATAGCACGATTATTTCTATTTATTTCTTGTGTACGTGTTCATATTAACTATTGATACCATAATGTTATTGTTACTTTTAGTTTAAACAATAAATATGAAATAATTAAAACTTGATACATCTAATAAAATAAATTGATTTTATTAATATATATAACTAAATCCTGTCTCTTATCACATATATTGATAATAATAACATGTTAATGGTCATAAATACGTTAATGATTATATAATATTATAAGTTTGATATATATAAAACTCTCTCAACATAAATATTGTTTTGATCGTGTAATACTGTTGTAACGTGCTTGTTAGTATAATATTATATTATATAAATTTTATTTAGGCACATATTATATGTTACCATGATTGTAAGTACTATTATATTATATTATTACTGCATCCTTTATTTTACCACTCACTAGGTCGCTTTCTGATGACCCTGAGGTTATTTTCTCAGGTTGAAGCATTTTGTAGTGCCTGATGCTTCACGACATATTAGTAGGAGACTCATTATATTTATTATTTATAGATATCTTTATCATTTTATCCTTGCTTCCTTAATTACTTCTGTTTTCATATCTATCATGATCAATGACTCTTTTGTAGGTATTCTTGTACTTATTTAAGCTGGATTTATTTTGTGCATATTGTGTTTGTCTCTTATACTGAGGCTTAGCGCGTATGCATGGGGTATTTTCCTCGCGTATATGCGTCGTCGACTCTAGTCGCATCCTTACTGCAGTATATTTTGGGAAGCATGGTGTGACACTTCTCCAATGAGAAAGGGGCTTCTGATTATCACCAATAACACCACACACAAGTATTCTCTACTTTTCTCAAAAAAAGGATACATATCCTCACGCACGAGGGTCTTCAGTCGGCACCACACTGTTTCTTCTGATCTGATAGGTGTTTTTTTCTTTTGTGTTCATGGCAAGATTAATCAGTAGCATCCAACTTTCTGTGGCGAAAATTGCCCACCACATTGGTGCTTTCGTTCTTGAATCTATACTCAAGATATCTTCTCTTTTTCCAAACCCTTCCTCACAAATCCTCACCAAACGAGAATGGCCCATTCAAGGAAGAGCGCTTCCCAGGCTGCTGTCATCACCACTTCAAAAGGCAAGTCGATAGCCTCTAGGGCATGAGGCTTACCAATCCACACCCTTCTCATCTCGACTCAAGCTCTCTTCTCTCTTCCCAAACCCTTTCTCAAAAAGCCTTACCAAATGGGAATGGCCCCTTCAAGGAAGAGCGCTTTCCAGACTGCTGTCGTCGCCACTTCAAAAGGCAAGTTGATAGTCGTTGGGGCACGAAGCTTACCGGTCCGCCCCCTTCCTATCTCGACTCAAGATCTCTTCTCCCTTTCCCAAACTCTTCCTCAAAAACCTTACCAAACAGGAATGGCCTTTTCAAGGAAGAGTGCTTTCCAGGCCACTGCCCCCTCCACTTTAAAAGGAAAGTCGATAGCCGCTGGGGCACAGATCTGCCCCTTCTCATCTCGATATTCACATCAAAGATGTCAGAGAAGAGCACTTTTCTCCAGCTACTGTAACGCCCTACCCGCCCAACCAGGTATAGGGACGCTACTGTGACATACATATGCAGGATGAAAATACCCTCAATACATACACCAGTACAAGCAAGAATCAAAGTATGAAAGCATATTGGTAATATACTTTCCAATAAAATAATACAAATACACTGTTATCACAGAGTGTGATCCAAAATTAAAAAAATATCACATCACCAATAGGCATAAAATAATGATCTCTAAGGAGATTTACATGGTACTAAAAGTTGGTAGATGCTCACGAGTCGCAAGAGGGAATTTCAAGAGCTGATCAAGAGGGGGCTGAAAGGAAAGAGCTACGGATGATTTACCACTGATCCATTAGTTTTTCGTTGCACACTCTGATCAACGTCAGAAGAGAATACTAAGCTCAAGGCTTTGGGGTCTGGACATGCAGGTCTAGAGGTTGTCAGAAAGCAACCCAATGAGTAAGTAAAATAAAGCCAAGTGGCATGGATAGACGAGCACATGAGTCGATAAATCTGAATGAGAAAAGCATATATATATTGAAAATCATGTCGTGAGTTCAAGCACACACAAGCATGAAATGAAGCAATCATGTAAAGCAAATAGGGGAAAAATCAGTTATGAGAACTTAGTTAACAGATTCATGAGATTAGTATGTCGAGGGAATAATCTAAATAAGGAAGCCCTAATGTATATACCATGTACCTCATGTCACCATTAACTAGGTGCATACAATCCGAGTTGTCTAGATATTATATTAATATATTATTATCAATGTGATTTGGTTCAAGCATGCAAGTTAGGAGATTCAATAACAAGGCGTCAATTCAGGCAGGTGGCAGGCAGTGCAAGCGCAGGGTAGTATGTTGTGCCACAACTATACAAGGGCAAAATCAATTGTACAAACGCAGTTGACGGGATCATTAGATCAGTACATCGAAGGGATAATTCAAACAAGGAAACCCTCATGTTTATACCATATACCTCATGTCACCATCTACTGAGTGCATGCAACCTGAGTTACCCTAAATACTACAATTATACCATTAGAGTTGTCGGTATTTAAGTTATCCAATAATAATAATCAGTACCGCCTGATATTTTAATCACCCTCCGCCAGTGTCTCATACCACTAACAGTCTGTACTGGAGCTTGCAATCTAGTAGAACTTATTTGGATCTGATATATGAGTACCAGAACCTGAACGAAGGAGAGAACAAATATCCTACATTCCTAATATTATTATTGTTTGGTTATTGAGTTATTATTATTGTTGGCCCAAAGGCCCATCACTCTAGTTTTGATGATGATTAACTCATGTAGTTATAGTACTAATGATCTTGTGCTTAATTTGTGTCAGATATTTGAACAAGATCTTAGTTGGTGTTTAGCTTCAACAACAGATTTCAAGTCAAGTTTTGGAGCTAGCACGTGTTGATTCAAGAGCTCGCGCATTAAGATAGCATCGAGTACTCAAGAGGAATCTAGCTCATTGGATCATGTTTTGGACCAAGTCAAGAAGGAGAAGAAGACCTTCAAGAGAAGATTTTCAGAAGACTTGTGTCATGTTTGTAAGTGTCAAGATTTTGTTTTTAGATAAAATGTAAATGATAGATTAGTTGGTGGATTGCTCAAGTTCATATATACTCACAAACAAGATTTATATGTGTTTTCATAATAGAGTTTTCGTTTTGAAAAATACCGGTTTGGTTTTATGTTTCAAAATATACATGTGGTTTATCAAAACTTAAATTAGAGCTTAATGTCAAAAATATAGATATTTCATCATATATGTGTAGTGGATCATATCCATACACACTAAGCTTTAAAAGTGTTTAGAATATCTTGTTTTTATATTTGGAGGAGTTTTGGAAAAATCTGTTTTCAATTTGGAAAAATCGTTTCGGAAAAATACAGATTTTTTGTTAAGGCAAAACTTCCATTTTATAAAAATAGTTCAAAATGTTTGTAACATGTTTTGATTTTTACTCAAACATGTTTGTATATCAAATTATATCAATGAACTTATTTTTGTAGATTATATGAGAATTTATGGGATTTTATTGAAGGTAAAAAGCCAAGTTTTAACTTACTAAAAACCTATTTTTGGCCTTCTGCCGGTCGATCGCACGGTCGACCGTGCCAGAGGTCGGTCGACCGGGCGGTCGACTGACGTGCACAAATGTGCACGGCTTGTTTGGCTGGAGGGCCGGTTGACCGACCCGATCGAGCACCAAAGAGCTCTGCTCTCTGGAAATGGCCCCAGTCGATCGGGCGGTCGACCGTGAGAGAGCTACTGCTCTCTGTATCTAGGCCACGGTCGACCGGCCGGTCGATCACTGGCACAACGGTCAGAAATCTGACCGTTGGCCGGTCGACTGGGCGGTCGACCGATAGTAGACCAGGCTGCTGAGTTAGCCTCCAACAGCCACATTTTTGAAGCCTATAAAAGGGGCTTCTCTTGGACTGTTTTATACAAGATTTAAAGTGGGTTTTCAAGCTAGTTTTTCATACATCTTTTAGTGTTTATCTCCACTTGTTTAAGAGCCAATATTTTCATATCAAAAAGAGAGTTTATCAAGAGTGTTTTGTAAAAGAGATTTCTCGAGTTTTTCACCACAAATCAATCCTAGTTTTTCTCACACATACTTGAGCTTTCCATTGCTATATTCATCCTATAGGAGAGTTGTTGTGAGAGTACTTTTAGGCGATCAAAGTGTTTAGATCACAAAGTGTTCATTCTTGTTTTTGAGGAGGCGGACTTGCGGGTTCGCGTTATTTCGAGTTCTAGTGAAAGCTCGGTGTAGAGGTGCAGCCTCGGCAAGCTAGTGTGCTTTCGGTGTGTAGTTCTTGCGGGAACAAGAGAAGAACTAGTGAGTCCAAGAGTTCTAGTGTGAACTCCTTATAGGTGTTGCGGCACCAAGTGATCCGGTAGGATCGATTCTAGTGGAAATCCTTCATAGTGTTGACGGTGGGGACGTAGAGTAAGGGTGCTCGAACCTCGAAACAATTCTCCCGTGTTTGCGATTGCTCTCTCTATCTCTCACTTGTGTTTATATCTTGCTTGCTTATATTTCTTTCATTTTTATATGCTTCATATATATTTGTGCTCAAATTGATATATGCTTGGTTTTATCTGCTTACACTTGTATTCAACCAAGAGAGTCATAGCGGCACCTCAACTCTTATCTAGAGGAATCTTGAGGAGATAGTCCAGAGCCCTTCACCGGGAATTCGGCTACACTCTTGTGTTATACTTGGTGTGTTTAGCTTAATAATTTTTAGTTTGCATAAATAGTTTTTAATTCCGCATTAACTCACCATTCGATTGGCTAGTCACCTATTCACCCCCCTCTAGGTGATTTCAATTGGTATCAGAGCTTGGTGCTCTTGATTTGGGTCTAACAACCTAAAGTTAAAGATCCTTATTTTTGGCTAATCACAATATTTATACACACACATGGATTTCATGTCACCTCCCATGTTTGACATCCTTAACATCCAAACTTAAAAAATTAAGATGTCTATGTACCTCAAAGCCCTAGGTATTCATGTTTATTTTGTCACTATTAAAGATTCATATTATTTAAATGGCAAACACCTTGAGGCTAATGCAAAAGCCATCCATGCTTTAAAGTCAACCCTAAATGATGAATATTTATCTAGAGTTTTTAACTTTGATTCAGCTTTTGTAGTATGGAACACTATAGTCTTGGCGAACAAAAGCAATGCTATGCGGGGAGTGACTCGGATGATGGAAGTGATGCTTCCAACTTGTGCTATATGGTCCAAGGGGATAACCCTCTTGAGGTAAACTCTGAATCTGAGTTAGAAGAAGATATTGACATGTCTTATGATGAGCTTGAATCTTTTTGTCAACAACTTCTTGAAAAATATAATTTGCTTAAAAAGGATAATAATAAATTGAAAAAGAACAACACTTCCTTGCTAAAAGAAAATGATTCTCTTAAAAATAAATTTGCATGTATTTCAAAAGAAAATGATATGTTGAAAAAGGATAATATTTCCTTCACTTCTAATTGAATGATCTTTGTGAAGGAAATACTTCTTTGAAAAATAAAATTATTTTGGTGGAAAATGATAAGGAAATTGCTTTAGAAGAAAACAACTCTTTGAAAAGAAAAGTTGTTGAAAAAGAAAAGGAAAATGTTTTTAAAAAGAAAAAGAGTGTTGATTCTCATTCTCACCATGCTTTTCGTGCTGCTATTGATAAAAAGGAGATTCAATTTTTGAAAAATAGAATAGATTGTTTGAGCTCAACCTTGAGCAATTGTGCATTTAATCATAATAAATTGGAAACCTTATTTCAAAAGAAACAAGCTCCACATGTTCATGCACATCACCCACGGCACACATATGCACACTTTGTACATCATGATCATACTCATTCTCATGTGCATTTTAGAGTGTACAAGTGTACACAATGTGACCGCAAAGGCCATTTAGCAAAATTTTGTTATGATAAGGTAAATTCTATTAATTTGCTAATAAAAATGTTTAGGTTCTAAATAATGCTAACCCCCGTGGACCCAAAAGAAAATGGGTACCAAAATCCCCAACTCTTGTGTTTGATGTAGGTGTGGGCTCTCACATGACGTGAGAGGATTGGTGCCTTGGTGGTGGATGCATGGGCTTGATGGACACTACAAATTGATGCACCACTATCAAGGAAGTTTGGTGGGAGGACCACCATGTTTGGAGACTTAGAGTATAGTGCTTGTGATTTTGGTAACTATTTCTAAACTCCTATTTTAGTTTACATGCTTTGATATATATGTTTTTAACATGTTTTTGACATTGTGCTGCATGTGGTAAATACTTATTTAGATGTAGCCTTCATTAAAACTTGTGTCTATATTTGTACAAGTCGTGAGCTACACTTAATTATTAGATGTTTGTGCCTCATTGCTCATTTGTACTCATTACATGCACACGTATAACCTAGTTTTGATGATTCCCTCATTTATACTTGTATCTTTGTGCATGTTTTACTTCATGTATATGTAATTATTTTTCTAAACTAATAAATATACATGTATACCCTTGAGTCACTTGCCTTCATGCAAATTACATTATGGACTCATTTGTGTTTAGGATATGTATGTATATTGTTAGTTTTGATAAATCATACATATGCCTTGAAGTTTATTTTTAATGAAAAATAAATTTTTATGATTTTCATATTTGGTTGATAAAAAGTAATTCATGTTCATTTCGAGCCTCATTGACTATTTTTCATGATTATACTAATCACATAACCTTTGTACACTCACATCATTTTTATTTACTCATAATTTTGTTTCATGAACACATATTTGAGCTTTATAGTTTTGAGTGTCAATTTTTGTGTATTTAGTATGACTCATGAGATATATATGATTTGTTTTCATGTTTGAAGGATCTTTAACTAGTTTTTCAAAAATTATTTTAAACTAGTTAGTTATTCTTCAATTGGTAGAGTTTTCAAATTTTGCAAAATATTTTCAAACTCTTGTTTTTGAAAACCCCTACCAACCCTTAAGGTCGGATGGATGGGCGATCATGCCTTGGAGCCTTATTGAAAATCTTTTTATCATGTGCAAGAAAAGGGTGGATAATTATGAGTTATACACTTGATTCTCATTATATTTTCAATTGGTATCACAATTGATATTTTTTTATTTACTCATATTTTGTTTTCTATATATGTATGCTTCAAATTTCAAATAATATTAATTTCAATTGGTATTTTCATTTTCATACATATATATGATTTGATTGTGCTTGATTTACAATATCCTTACATGTTTAAAGAACAAATTATGTTTATGCTAAACTTGACTTAAATCTTGATTTCAAATTGGTATCTAAATTGGTACTTTAATAAGCTTATGCATTATTTTTAATTGGTATTTTTTTATATAAATATTTATACTATACTTCAATTGGCATCAATATGTTTCGATTTCCAATTGGGTTTTGATTTCATTGGTATCAAAAATGTTTTACCTTTTATTTGGTATCAAAATTTACCATATATTTCAATTGGTATCAAAATATAAAATATTTTCTTTCATTGGTATCAAAATTTACAAACGTTTCAATTTCAATTGGTATCACATATTTCCAATTTCATATGGGTATCAAAAATCTTGTGATATCTCAAAATTGATTTGTTGATTTAAGAAAAATTTAAAATTTGTTTATATATTATCAAAATTTGTGTTAAAAATTGTTTTGATATGTATTGCCTATATGCAATGAGAGCTTAACATCTCTTCTATATATAGATTCATGTTGAGTGTATCTTGTATTGAGGAGCTTGACATCTCTTCTTTATGTGGTACACGTGTGTAGGGGGAGCTTAACATCTCCACTTATACATTATATATTATGCTTTATGTGAGTTAAGTTTTTGTCATCCCTTCTTCATGTAATGATGTATGTAGGGGAGCTAACTTATCGTCTTCCTCTTCATGAATGTATATCGCATATATATATCTTTATTGTTGATTTATTTTTCACCTCTTTGTTGATGATTGACAAAAAGGGGGAGAATGATTTTGAGTTTATATATACATATTTACAATTTGAGTTTATGTTTATACAAAAAGGAGGAGAATGATTTTTAAAGTTTATACAAAAAGGGGGAGAAGGTTTTTGGGAAAAGGATTTTTGATTTATGCATGTTTCTCTCACCTTGTTTATGCATATATTTGTTTAATTTTATGCACTTCATTGCAATATCTATTTGTTTATTGTTATGCATGAGTTAAGCGGGAGCTTCTATGAAGCTTGACTTTAATCCATGCATATATAACTCCATGAGTTTTGTCATCATCAAAAGGGGGAGATTGTTGGCCCAAAGGCCCATCACTCTAGTTTTGATGATGATTAACTCATGTAGTTTAGTACTAATGATCTTGTATTTAATTAGTGTCAGATATTTGATCGAGATCTTAGTTGGTGTTTAACATCAACAAAGGATTTCAAGTCAAGTTTTGGAGCTAGCACGTGTTGATTCAAGAGTTCGCACATTAAGATTGGATCAAGTACTCAAGAGGAGTCTAGCTCATTGGATCATGTTTTGGACCAAGTCAAGAAGGAGAAGAAGACCTTTAAGAGAAGATTTTCAGAAGACTTGTGTCATGTTTGTAAGTGTCAAGATTTTATTTTTAGGTAAAATATAAAGGATAGATTAGTTGGTGGATTGCTTAAGTTCATATACACTCACACACAAGATTTATATGTGTTTTCATAATAGAGTTTTCGTTTTGAAAAATACTGGTTTGGTTTTTAAGTTTCAAAATATATATGTGGTTTATCAAAGCTTAAATTAGAGCTTAATGACAAAAATATAGATATTTCATCATATATGTGTACTGAATCATATCCATACACACTAAGCTTTAAAAGTGTTTAGAATATCTTGTTTTTGTATTTGGAGGAGTTTTGGAAAAATCGGTTTTCAATTTGAAAAAATCATTTTGGAAAAATACAGATTTTTGGTTAAGGCAAAACTTCCATTTTATAAAAATAGTTCAAAATGTTTGTAACATGTTTTGATTTTTACTCAACCATGTTTGTATATCAAACTATATCAATGAACTTATTTTTGTAGATTTTATGAGAATTTATGGGATTTTATTGAAGGTAAAAAGCCAAGTTTTAAATCCCTAAAAAACCTGTTTTTGGCCTTCTGCTGGTCGACCGCACAGTCGACCGTGCCAGAGGTCGGTCGACTGACGTGCACAAAAGTGCACAGCTTGTTTGGCTGGGGACCGGTCGACCGTCGAGAGCTACTGCTCTCTGTATCCAGGCCACAGTCGACCGGCCGGTCGACCCTGGCACATGGGTCAGAAATCTGACCGTTGGCCGGTCGACCGGGCGGTCGACTGATAGCTGACCAGGCTACTGAGTTGGCCTCCAACGGCCACTTGAAGCCTATAAAAGGGGCTTCTCTTGAACTGTTTTATACAAGATTTGAAGTGGGTTTTCAAGTTAGTTTTTCATGCATCTTTTAATGTTTATCTCCACTCGTTTAAGAGCCAATATTTCCATATCGAAAGGAGAGTTTATCAAGAGTATTTTGTAAAAGAGATTTCTTGAGTTTTTCACCACAAATCAATCCTAGTTTTTCTCACACATACTTAAGCTTTCCATTGCTATATCTATCCTATAGGAGAGTTATTATGAGAGTACTTTTAGGTGATCAAAGTGTTTAGATCACAAAGTGTTCATTCTTATTTTTGAGGAGGCGGACTTGCGGGTTCGCGTTGTTTCGAGTGAGAGCTTGGTGTAGAGGTGCGACCTCGGCAAGCTTGCGGTGTGTAGCTCTTGCGAGAATAAGAGAGGGACTAGTGAGTCCAAGAGTTCTAGTATGAATTCTTTGTAGGTGTTGCGGCACCGAGTGATCCGGTGGGATCGATTCTAGTGGAAATCCTTCATAGTGTTGAAGGCGGGGACGTAGAGTAAGGGTGCTCGAACCTCGAAACAATTCTCCCGTGTTTGCGATTACTCTCTTTATCTCTCACTTGTATTTATATCTTACTTGCGTATATTGCTTTCATATTTATATGCTTGATATATACTTGTGTTCAAATTGATATATGCTTGGGTTTATTTGCTTACACTTGTATTCAACCCAGAGAGCCATAGCGGCACCTCAACTCTTATCTAGAGGAATCTTGAGGAGATAGTCCAGAGCCCTTCACCGAAAATTCGGCTACACTCTTGTGTTATACTTGGTGTGTATAGCTTAATAGTTTTTTGTTTGCATAAATAGTTTTTAATTCTGTATTAATTCACCATTAGATTAGCTAGTCACCTATTCACCCCCCTAGGTGATTTCAATTATGTCATTGTCTTCTTTCTCAGCTGATTCATTTGTTTTGGTATGTGTAGTAGCGTCCCAACGCACATAATCCACTTATGAATAAGATAAGTGTTATTGAAAACTAATGGGGATAACTGTGTTCACAATGGGTCCTGTGCATTTTCGAGACCACGACCAAGGGTGTTCCGGTGCCGAGCCAGAATATGCCACAAAGCAAAGAGGAGGAGGGGGTCATATTTATATGCCCATTAGGAAGGAAGGACATATATATAAATAAGGGTGCGAGCACACCTCTCGGAACACCTGGAGGCCCTCAAGTAAATTCGGAAGATTTTAGTTGCATAACATTCCTATCCATTGTAAACACGATCACAAATTGATATCCATCAATTTCTCCCATCCCTTTGCAAGTTGTATGATTATTACTGATTAGTTATGATTATCAGATTACGGGAAGTAGCAGGCAAGAGGAACAGGAGAAGCATGGGGAGTATGCATGAATAATACATAAGTACATGATGGCAGGAGTATAACATAATAATAAGTAAGTTCCCGTAAATGAGATAACCACACATCAGGCAGGAAAGTAACCAGTCAGGTGACAAGTGTCTGGTGGCAGGTGGTGTATAACAATACGAGCAATACAAGCAAACACAAAGCTAAAACATCAATCAAATAACCGATCATGCGAGCTATTTCATGGTGTAATAAAGTAAAAGAATATTTCAAACTCTTCACAACCATAATTATAATAATATTATATTAGCTAATAAGCAAGTTGAGCAAGCAGACAAGCAGAGCCGAGCAGGTAAGCGAGGATAGGCAGGGTTGAATAAGTAAATAGACAAGTGGGTAGGCAGGGTTAGACTGGGTTGATAGGCATGTAAACAAGCAGGTAAGCAGGGCTGGGCAGATAAGCAGGCAAGTAGGCGAGCGGGATTAAACAAGATTGGACAGGTAGACATAGAAGTAGTAAGAGGGGTTAGGCAAAATTGGACGGCAAGCAGGCAAGTAAGGTAACAGGGTTAGACAAGTAAACAAGTAAGTAGGAAAGCAACATATTAGAATAATATGAGAAGCATTTCAAACTCTACACAATTCTAATATTAATAACTATAGATTAAACTGTTGGCCTAAAAACCCATTACTCTCGTTTTGATGATGATCAACTCATGTAGTTATAGTTTACTAATGATCTTGTGTTCATATAGTTTTAGTTATTAATCAAGATATTATTAGGTGTCTAGCTTCAACAAAAGAGTTTTGGAGCTAACACATGTAGATTCAAGAGCTCGCGCATCAAGATCGCATCAACACCCGGTTGGAGTCAAGCTCGTTGGATCGTGTTTTGATCAAGTCGACTTGGAGAAGGAGTTCTACAAGAAGACTTCGGTTTGTGTTGTTTAGATCTTGTGTAAGATAGATAGTGTTGATATGCTCAAGTTCACACACACACAAAAGTTTCTATATGCTTGGTTTTCATTTAACCGATTTGGATTTCATATCAAAAACATAGATATAATATCTTTCATGTGTATTAGATTTTATCCATACACTCTATGCTTCAAAAGAGTTTCAATATCTTGTTTTTGTATTTATACATATTTTAGAGAAAATGGTTTTTCATTTCAAAATACAAATTTGGGAAAATACGATTTTCGGTTTTAAGCTTAACTTCTAAATCACAAAAATGGTTCAAAATGTTTGTAATATGTTTTGAATTTTGGTCAGACATATTTGTTCTTCAAAGATCTTATTAGAACTTATTTTTGTGGAGTTAATGTGATTTTATGGGATTTTAATTGAATCAAAACGACCAGTTTTCATGTCCTTTATCCCTGCCTGTTTGTGCTGGCGGTCGACCGAGCGGTCGACCGAACCAAGGGTTGGTCGACCGGGTGGTCGACCGGAGGTAGGCAATGGTCAGGAATTTGGCCGGTCGACCGGTGGTCGACCGGAAGGTCAATTTTGACCATATTTGGCTGCCAACGGTTTTATTTTTAAAAGCCTATAAAAGGGGTTTCCTTTTACTGTTTTCAACAACGATTTTGAGAGTTTATTTTCTATCTTACAAGTGTTTTTGCAGCAATTCAAAAGAAGTTTTTGAGTAAAAAGTTTGATTTTTTATTTGTGTTTTCAAGGGTTGGAAATTCAAAGAAAAGAGATTTTGGGAATTTGGTTTTTAGTTTATCTTCTTCATCTATATCTATTGTTTTCCCAAAAAGTTTTCTTTGAGATTTTATTTTCCAAACTCCTTGGTTTTTCTCACAACTTGAGCTATTACATCTATCCTATCATTAGGATCTTTTCGTTGGTGAGAAAAAGTGTTTGTGAGCCATTGAGATCACCAAGAGTGGTTTGTGGTCCTTGAGATCACGAAGTTGTAAATCTTACCTTTGCTTTGGTTGGTTTTATCCCTCTTGTGGAGAGGTGATAGTCTGGTTGGCTTTGTGCCTATACCTCTTGTGGAGAGGTGATAGTTGTTTTGGCATTGGTGCCTTACCTCTTGTGTAGAGGTGGTTGTTGTTGGAGAGAGGAGTTGTGTTCTCCTTGTGTTGTATTACCCAAATCCTCGGGGAAGTTCCCTGTGTGGGAAGTCCTTTATGGACGCATTAGTGGAAATCCTTCTGTGTGAAGGCGGGAACGTAGAGCGGTGGCTCGAGCCTCGAAACACATCTTGGCATTTGCGATTAATCCACTTTCTAAACTCTCTCCTTTCATATTTAGCATTGACTCATAATGCTCATATCATATATATATATATATATATATATATATATATATATATATATATATATATATATATATATATATGCTTGGTGTTGATTGTGTCATCATACTTGTGTTAAAACCAAGAGAGCTTCACATAGCGCCTCAACTCTTATCTAAGAGGAATCTAAAGGAGATAGTTCAGAGCCCTTCATAGGAAATTCAGCTACACTCTTTGGTTACACATAGTGTGTGCTTTAGATTTGAATTCCGCATTATTTCATTTTAGATTGCATTGAATTTTTAATAGATTAGTCTTACACCTATTCTGAAATCACCTAGAGGGGGGTGAATAGGTGACTAGCTAATCTAATGATGAATTAATGCAGAATTAAAACTATATATGCAAACTAAAAACTATTATCTAAACACACCAAGTATAACACAAAAGTGTAGCTGAATTCCCAGTGAAGGGCTCTGGACTATCTCCTCAAGATTCCTTTAGATAAGAGTTAAGGTACCGCTTTGGCTCTCTTGGTTGAATACAAGTGTGGCCATACAATCCCAAGCATATATCAATTTAAGCACAAGATATATCAAGTATATAAAGATAAAGGCAAAGTAAGCATGGAAGATATAAACACAAGTGAGAGATAAAGAGAGAGCAATCGCAAACACGGGAGATTTGTTTAGAGGTTCGAACACCCTTGCTCTACGTACCCGCCTTCAACACTATGAAGGATTTCCACTATAATTGATCCCACCGGATTACTCGGTGCCGCAACACCTACAAGAAGTTAACACTAGAACTCTTGGACTCACTAGTCCCCTCACTTGTTCCCGTAAGAACAAACACACGTAAGCACACTAGCTTGCCGAGGCCGCACCTCTACACCGAGCTCCCACAAGAACTCGAAACACTACGAACCCGCAAGTTCGCCTCCTCAAATACAAGATAGAACACTTTAGTGATCTCAACACTTTGATCACCTAAAAAATACTCTTACAACAAAGATCCCTATAGGATTGATGTAGCAATGGATAGCTCAAATATGTGTGAGAAAAAACTTGGATAGAATTTATGGTGAAAAACTCAAGAAATCTCTTTTTCAAAACACTCTTGAAAAACTCTCTTTTTGATATGGAAGTATTTGGCTTTAAAACAAGTAGAGATAAACACTTAGAATCTTGTTTGAAATAGCCCAAAACAGCCCCATATAAATAGGCTCCAAAAATTAGCCGTTGGGGACAACTCAGCAGGAATTCTTGCTGCCGGTCGACCGCCCGGTCGACTGCCAATGGTCGAATTTCTGACCGTTAGGAACGCGATCGACCGGACGATCGACCGAAAATTGGGCTATGACCTATCGGTCGACTGCCCGGTCGACCGACGCCATTTACAGAGAGCAGACGCTCTCTGGCGGTCGACCGTGCGGTCTATCAGCCCTTAGCTGTGCAAGTTTGTGCACGTCGGTCGACCGCCCGATCGACCGACTTCTGCTCGGTCAACGGCCGGTCGACCTCCAGACAGCCTGGTCAGCAAATGTAAAGGGATTAAAACTTGGTCATTTTACCTTTAATAAAATTTCATAAATTCTCATAAACTCTACAATAATAAGTTCATTTAATACTTTGATATACAAACATGTTTGATTAAAAATCAAAACACATTACAAACATTTTGAACTATTTTTGTAATATAGAGATTTTGACTTAAATAAAAATTTGTATTTTCAAAAACAATCTCCAAATTGAAAAACGATTTTTTCAAAACTTCTCCAAATACAAAAAATGATATTTTATACACTTTTGAAGCTTAGTGTGTATGGATATGATCCACTACACAGATATGATGAAATATCTATGTTTTGACAATAAGTTCTAAAATAAGTTTTGATAAAACACATGAATATTTTGAAGCTTAAAAACCAAACCGGTATTTTCCATAACAAAAACTCTTTTATGAAAACACATATAAATCTTGTGTGTGAGTGTATATGAACTTGAGCAATCCACCAACTAATCTATCCTTTACATTTTATCTAAAAATAAAATCTTGACACATATAAAACCCGACACAAGTCTTCTTGAAAATCTTCTCTCCTTCTTGACTTGGTCCAAACCTTGATCCGATGAGCTACACTCTTCTTGAGTACTTAATGTAATCTTGATGCGCGAGCTCTTGAATTAACATGTGCTAGCTCCAAATCTTGACTTTAAATCCTTTGTTGAAGCTAAACACTAACTAAGATATTGATCAAATATCTGAACTAATTAAACACAAGATCATTAGTAGTATAACTACATGAGTTAATCATCATCAAAACTAGAGTGATAGGCCTTCGGGCCAACATATTCACCCTCCCCCCTCTAGGTGTAATTTCATAAGCTACCAAGCAATCAAGCATACAAGCGAACATTCAATGGAGCTAAGCAAGCCTGGAGCGAAGATAACATACAGCGCTAGAAGCTATCACGTCGGCATGGTTACTGCTCGCGACACAGCTAAATGCACACAGTGAAGCAATGTTTAAATATCTAGCTAACATACATGGTGAAGCCATGATCACAGTATAACTAAACTTAGACGGAGCCAACAGTAAAACACTGAGCACTAGGCTTGCCTATCAGGCGCAGCTGGAAAACCCGAAAGGCTTGTATGTACCTCAGAGAGGTTAAGCCCAGAGGCTGAGTAGTGAAACCGCGAAGCGGTTAATGTTAGTCTCTCAAAGCTACCACTAAACCTAGAGGGTATAAAGCTAGTTCCTATTGGATAGCCTGAAAACTGAGCATAGCCCGAAGGCTGAGTAGGTACTTGCATAAGTGTTAGTTCACACATGAAGGCAAGTAAGGTAACCGATTGACAACCCCAACTCTTTGTTGGGGTTCGGTCGACCACCCGATCAACTGACTGACACTCAAAATGTACATTTGTGCAAGTCAGTCAACCAGACGGTCGACCGAACCTCTGTCAAATTCTAATTTTGACCTGTTCTATGCACCATCTCTTCCCAACTCTTCTCTCTCGACGCATAGAATTATCCAATATATGTGAGGCACTCCACGTGCCCTCACCAACACGTATATATACCTACATACGCATACACATACATACATATACACATATATGTACACATACACACATTTACGCATATATCCTCATCCGAACATTAAATATCATATCGGTGTTGGCCCAAAGGCCTTTCACCCTAGTTTTGATGATGATTAACTCATGTAGTTATGTGTACTAATAATTTTGTGATTTTAGTTTCAGATCATTAATCAAGTTATTAGTTGGTGATTAGCTTCAACAAGATGATTTGGAAGCTTTCACAAGTTGATTCAAGAGCCCGAGCGTCAAAGATCATATATAGCAATTGCTCGGTGGATCTAGGAGTTTTGGATCGAGTCGGCTTGGAGATTGCGCTCTACAAGAAGACTTCGGTACCATAGTTAGTTTTGTGTTTAGATCCAAATTGTAAAGATTAGAATAGTATGATATGCTCAAGTTCACAACACACGCGTTTCATGTTTTGAATATTGGTTTTCGGTTTTTCGGTTTACCGATCTTGGTTTTCATGAATAGATAGATCAAAACAAGTTTACATGGTTTAATGTATATTAGATTTGTTCTATATACATGCATGCTTAACTTCTTAGACAAACTTAGTTTTGATTTACTTATTCATGTGTTTTATGTTTCGGTATTTTTGACAAAACATTTTTGGAATTAAGGACAAAAACTATGATATATATTTGTTTCATGTATATTGGATTTCTATCCATATGCATCATGCCTAAATGTTGTTTAAATATCATGTTTTTGTATTTGGAAGAGTTTTGGACAAAACGTATTTTCTATTCAAAATCCAAGTTTTTAGAAAATACAGTTTTCAGTTTTTGATAAAAATGATAAGACACAAAAATAGTTCATATTGATTGATATTTGAGCTAAACTTTTTATCACATATTTATATATCAATGCAAAATGATAAAACTATTTTTGGTGATTTTTAGAAAAGATAAAAGAATTTTAAACATGTTTTTAACCCAGTTTTTCTGTTCCAGGATTCACCAGTCGACTAGTCTTCTGACCAAGTCGACTTGGCTGAAGTCGGTCGACCGGGTCGGTCGACCGACGTGCACAGAATTGTGCACGTTTGGCAGACTTTGGACGGTCGACCGTTCGGGTCGACCGGGTCAGAGAGCAGAGCTCTCTGTTTGTTTGGGTCGACCGGGGCGGTCGACCGGCAGCTGCCAACGGGCAAAAATTGACCGTTGGACAGTCGACCGGACCGGTCGACCGGAAGTGTATTTCTGGCATTTCTGCTGCCAACGGCTATATTTTTCTGGGGTCTATAAATACCCCATTTGTGAGAATTTTTCTCTAAGTTTTTTTTGTGCGAATTTTTCCCTACTCTCTAGTGTTTTCACAGCAATCAAAAGAAGTTTTTGGATTCAAATTGAACAATCTATTTGGTGTTTTTGCTAGGGTTGGAAATTCAAAGAAAGAGTTTTTTGGAAAAATAGTTTTGATTCATCTTCTATATCTTGGTTTCAGTTTTTCCCAAGGATTTTCTTTGTGATTTTGATTTCCATTCCATTGGTTTTCTCCACACTTGAGCAACATCTACTTTCTTATTCTATAGGATCTTTGTGTGGGAGAAAGAAATTGTTTGTGGTTGTTGTTTAGACCACCAAGTTAAAAACCCAATCTTGTTTGGCTTTTTTGTGCCTTGGGTTGTATCCCTCAAGTGGTGAGGTGATCCTTGTTTGCTTTGTGCTAATCCCTCAAGTTGTGAGGTGATTGTTTTCTTGGATTGGAGCTTGCCTCAAGGAGGAGGTTGTGGTTGTAAAGAGAGGAGTTGAGTACTCCTTGTGAGAGTTCTTTGTGACTAGCTAGTGGATTAGAAATCCTTCGTATGTCGAAGGCGGGGATGTAGAGCTGGGTGCTCGAACCTCGAAACATATCTTGTTGTTTGCGCTTGATCCATTGACTCTCTCTCTATCTCTCTCTTTACTTTGTGCCTTGCAAATATTCATATTGTGCATTCATAATTGCTTGGCTTGGTTGTGTGCATCATTTGTTGATTGCACTTGAGTGTATTGCATTAAGTTTTAAATCCGCATTGAGTTGACTAGATTAGCATAATCACCTATTCACCCCCCCCTCTAGGTGATCTTTCAATTGGTATCAGAGCTAGTGCTCCTGATATTTAGGTTTAACCACCTACGAGTGAGATCTTGGTTTGCTAATCTTCTTTTGCATTGTTCATTTGCACTCATTTAGTTTGCTCTCATGGATAGCCCTCCTATGTTTGACCATATTAGACTTGATGCTTGGAAGGCCAATATGAGTAGCCATTTGAAAAGATTAGGACATCTAGTTTATCAAGCCTCCACTATGGAATCATTCCCTAATAGTAGCAAGCATAAAAAGGCAAATGCATTAGCACTTAGAGCACTTAGAGCATCTCTTAGTGAACATCTTTTACCGGTGTTTGATCGTTATGACTCGGCTTTTGCAGTTTGGAGCTTATTGACGTCTCCCGAGCTTCCAAGGATTATCAACAAGATGAGGAGATCTATGAGAGAAAAGTCCGAAGAGCGTTGCCTCATGGTCCAAGAGAATAACTCCCTTGAGGTACAATCGGATTCTCAATTAGATAATAGCTCTAGTTCCTATTGCCATGGTTGTTTTGAAGTTCAAACTTTAAATTTGGAACTTGCTCAAAAGCTTGAAAATTTATTGAAAAAACACAATCTTTTGAAAGAGGACAACCTTGTTTTGAAAAATGAATTAAAGGATTTGTGTTCTAATTTTGAATTGGTTTTGCAAGAGAAGGAAGAGATTACTAGTGAACGTGACTCACTAAGATCTCAACTAGACCTTGCCCTTAATGAGATTGAAGTTTTAAAAGCAAAAATGATTGTGATGATGTTGTGAAGCACAATGAGATTTTATCTTCAAAATTGGATTTTACTTTTAAAGATAACCTTGTTTTGAAAAATAAAATTGATTCAATTACAAAAGAATTGGATTTAGTTTTAAAGAAAAATGAATCTTTGAAAATTGAAATTGATTCTCATGTGTGCCATACTAGTATAGCTTCTTCTTCATTTTGCACACCTATTGCATGCTCCACTTTATCTTCCACTATTGAAAATGATATAAATGTTTTGAAGAAAAGTGTTGAATGTTTGGGCTCCACTTTGAGCCAATGCACATTGAATCATTCACGTTTGGAAATCTTGGTTCGCAAGAAACAAGGTCCATCTTTGCATGCACACTCTACACGGCATACACATGCCTTTCACGGACACAACCATAACATGTATGCTCATGTGTACACATGTACACATTGTGGTCGAAAAGGCCACCTTGCTAGATTTTGTTATGATCGTGTTTATCATGAAAATTTAGCAACTAATCTTGTTTGGCTTAGAAAAGATACTAACCCCGTGGACCCGAAAGGAAATGGGTACAAAAAACCACCTTCTTGACTTTTGATGTAGGTGGGAGCTCTCGCATCACGTGAGAGTATTGGTGCCTTGAGGTGGATGCGTTCTAAGCCTAAAGAGAACCATTTGGATGCTTCACTCTCAAGGAGATTTGGTGGGATGACCACCGTGGTTTGGAGAACTAGAGATGCACCTTCATCGGTTTTGGTATCATTCTCTAACTCCCGTTTTTATTTGCATGCTTTTCATATTATTGTTTATAGCATGTTTTAATGTTTATTGTTCATTATGCTTATGCCATGCTCATTAGAATAGTGTTATACATGTTTAGTTACTTGAGCATCCATGTTTTATATGGATCTATATTTAGTGTTCTCACCTTGTTTAAACTAACATGTATGCCCTAGATCTAATGCACATGCATATACATAATGATCATGTGGATGTTTATGATTTTTGTTTTGTTGAATCATGTTTTATTGTTTCATGATTAGTATGATTTTTGCCATGTTTATTAGACTTATGCTTTACATGATTAGTTGTTGAGACACCCATGTTTAGTATGGACCCATATTTGTGTTCTCTTTATGTTTTAGTTATCATGTTTATCATAGATCTAATGCACATGTCTTTGTCATGCTAATCATATGGTGACTATGACTTTTTGTCTTAATAATTCATGTTTTGATCATGGTTATGATTCCCGTTTATGCTTAATGATTTGATTACTTGTTTAGATGTTAGTTTTCATTAAGACTAGAATTTATACTTGTACATGTAGTGGGACACAAATAAATATTTATATATGTTTGGGCTTGATTGCTTATTTGAACCCATTAGATGTGCTAGTATAGTCTAGTTTTGATGATTCATGCATTTTAAACTTGTATTCCTAGTTTTGGATTTGTTTTATGAGTTTTTCATTTCATGTATATGTTTATTTTGCCAAACCTTAAGATATACATATATACCCTTTGAGTCATTTGCCTTTCATGTAAATCTATATATATGGACTCAATTGTGTTTAGGGATATGTATGTATACTTATTGTGTTGACAATTCATACATATACCTTGAAATGAATTAGTTTTGGTGAAAATTTAGTTTATCTTGAATTCGTGTTTATTTGTTTAACTTCATGTATATGTCTATCTTATCCAAACTATTGATTATACATGTACATCCTTGAGCCACGTGCCTTCATGCATATACTTTTGTGGACTCATTATGTTTAGTATATGTATGTATACTTTAGTTTGTTCATGACATACATATGCCTTAAAGTTTAAATCGTTCGATGAATTTCATGTTTGCTAGGTGATTTCACATTTATAATGAATTTCATGTTTTTAAGATGATTTCAATTGGTGATTTTACATCTTAGATGAATTTCATGTTTTCAAGGAATTTCATAAGAGCCTAATTGAATATTTTCATGTTGATATGTGTCACATTATACTTGTACACACTTTATTAGTTTACTCATGATTTGTTTTCATGAGAATTTGATATGAGCTTTATGGACTTTGAGTGTTTAGTGATCATGTGATTTACATGTGTTTCATGAAAAATATTTTGTTTTATTCCTTACTTGAAGGATTTCGTACTAGTTTTAAAAGTTTTTCCTATAACTAGTTCGTATTCTTCACTATGGTAGAGATTTTCAAACATACTACATTTTCAAATCTATTTTTTTTTGAAAACCCTACCTTCAATGGGAGGATGGATGGGAGATCATGTTCATGTATGCTTTATAATGAAAATCATTTAAAACTTGAACCATGATTGGGAGGTAGATAATATGAGATATACACTTGATCTTATTGTTATTTCAATTGGTATCATGAATTCTTTCAATGGTATCAATCTTGACATCTCTTGTATACTCATATATGTTTGTATGTATGTATGGTTTCTATTCCAAAAATATCAATTTCTATTGGTATCTATTTTTCATACATATATATGTTTTATTTGTGCTTATTATATCCCTATATCTTTAAGCACAAAATCTTGTTTATGCTAGTGCTTGAGCTTCAATTTTATTTTAATTGATTATTTTTAAATTGGTATCAAGCCTACACATTGTTTAGTTTGTATTTCATAAAGGGAGAGAAAATTTGATTTTGTCTTTCAATTGGTATTTGATTCCCACTCTCTTACTTTATGATTGAGAATTTCAAATTGGTATCATATGTTCAAAATGAAAATTATTTACAATTGGTATCAAGATTTTCATGTGTTTTGTTTAAAATTGGTATCAATATTTTTTTGTTTCCTATCATTTGGTATCTAGATGCTTCATTGACATATTTTCAATTGATATCCTAATTGATTGTCACCCCTAATTGGTTTTTGTTTTTGTTTTAGTCAAATAGGGGGAAAATATTATTTTTATTGATTTGTTGTTTTGAACAAAAAGGGGGAGAAAAATTTAATGATTTGGTTTTACTTTTACCCCTTATTGAAGATTGATTCTTTGTATTAAAAAGAGAGAAGATTTTGTTTTGTTTGGTTTGTACCCCTTTGTTGATGATTGACAAAAAGGGGAGATGAATTTGAGTTTATATGCATGTTTATGTTTTGCATATATTAAGTTTAATTTAGTTTAATTTTAATTGATATCTAAAGCATGTTTTGTAATTGGATGTTTTGTAATTGGTATCTAGAGTATGTTTTGTTTTAAACATTTCATTGGTATCTAGAACCTTTTATTGTTTATGCATAGATATGCATGTTTCATGTTTCATGTTTGATATTCATTGCATATTATTTATTGTTTATTTGTTTATGCATGAGTTAAGGGGGAGCTTCTTTGAAGCTTAACTTTAATCCATGCATATATAACTCCATGAGTTTTGTCATCATCAAAAAAGGGGAGATTGTTGGCCCAAAGGCCTTCCACCCTAGTTTTGATGATGATTAACTCATGTAGTTATGTGTACTAATAATCTTGTGATTTTAGTTTCAGATCATTAATCAAGTTATTAGTTAGTGATTAGCTTCAACAAGATGATTTGGAAGCTTTCACAAGTTGATTCAAGAGCCCTAGCGTCAAAGATCATATATAGCAATTGCTCAGTGGATCTAGGAGTTTTGGATCGAGTCGGCTTGGAGATTGCACTCTACAAGAAGACTTCGGTACCATAGTTAGTTTTGTGTTTAGATCCAAATTGTAAAGATTAGAATAGTATGATATGCTCAAGTTCACAACACACGCGTTTCATGTTTTGAATATTGGTTTTCGGTTTTAGGTTTAACGGATCTTGGTTTTCATGAATAGATAGATCAAAACAAGTTTACATGGTTTAATGTATATTAGATTTGTTCTATATACATGCATGCTTAACTTCTTAGACAAACTTAGTTTTGACTTACTTATTCATGTGTTTTATGTTTCGGTATTTTTGACAAAACATTTTTTGGAATTAAGGACAAAAACTATGATATGTATTTGTTTCATGCATATTGGATTCTATCCATATGCATCATGCCTAAATGTTGTTTAAATATCATGTTTTTGTATTTGGAATAATTTTGGACAAAACGTATTTTCTATTCAAAATCCAAGTTTTTAGAAAATACAGTTTTTGTTTTTGGTAAAAATGATAAGACACAAAAATAGTTTATATTGATTGATATTTGAGCTAAACTTTTTACCACATGTTTATATATCAATGCAAAATGATAAAACTATTTTTGGTGATTTTTAGAAAAGATAAAAGAATTTTTAAACATGTTTTTAACCTAGTTTTTCTGTTCCAGGCTTCACCAGTCGACTAGTCTTCTGACCAAGTCGACTTGGCAGAAGTCGGTCGACTGGGTCGGTCGACCGACGTGCACAGAATTGTGCACGTTTGGCAGACTTTGGACGGTCGACCGTTCGGGTTGACCGGGTCAGAGAGCAGAGCTCTCTGTTTGTTTGGGTCGACCGGGGCGATCGACCGGCAGCTGCCAACGGGCAAAAATTGACTGTTGGACAGTCGACCGGACTGGTCGACCGGAAGTGTATTTCTGACATTTCTACTGCCAACGGTTATATTTTTCTGGGGTCTATAAATATCCCATTTGTGAGAGTTTTTCTCTAAGTTTTTTTTGTGCGAATTTTTCCCTACTCTAGTGTTTTCACAGCAATCAAAAGAAGTTTTTGGATTCAAATTGAACAATCTATTAGTGTTTTTGCTAGGGTTTGGAAATTCAAAGAAAGGGTTTTTGGGAAAAATAGTTTTGATTCATCTTCTAGATCTTGGTTTCAGTTTTTCCCAAGGATTTTCTTTGTGATTTTGATTTCCATTCCATTGGTTTTCTCCACACTTGAGCAACATCTACTTTCTTATTCTATAGGATCTTTGGTGAGAGAAAGAAATTGTTTGTGGTTGTTGTTTAGACCACCAAGTTAAAAACCCAATCTTTGTTTGGCTTTGTGCCTTGGGTTGTATCCCTCAAGTGGTGAGGTGATCCTTGTTTGCTTTGTGCTAATCCCTCAATTGTGAGGTGATTGTTTTGTTGGATTGGAGCTTGCCTCAAGGAGGAGGTTGTGGTTGTAAAGAGAGGAGTTGGGTACTCCTTGTGAGAGTTCTTTGTGGACTAGCTAGTGGATTAGAAATCCTTCGTGTGTCGAAGGCAGGGATGTAGAGCTGGGTGCTCGAACCTCGAAACATATCTTGTTGTTTGCGCTTGATCCATTGACTCTCTCTATCTCTCTCTTTACTTTGTGCCTTGCAAATATTCATATTGTGCATTCATAATTGGTTGGCTTGGTTGTGTGTGCATCATTTGTTGATTGCACTTGAGTGTATTGCATTAAGTTTTTAAATTCCGCATTGAGTTGACTAGATTAGCATAATCACCTATTCACCCCCCTCTAGGTGATCTTTCAATCGGATCATATATATACACTTATATGTATATCCACACATCCATACAAAAATATAGTCATAAAATATTCTGGCCATTACACTCACACCACCTTATCAAGAATTTCGTCCTCAAAATTCATATATACATATATCCAAACATGAAATATAGCTTAAATATTTTCAGGATATTACAGTAATACTACTCCCTGCACTTGAAAACCATATTTTTCTCATGTTTATTCCCTATTGGGCTCTTATAAGGCCTAATTCAGGCTAATCTGTGCTGAAAATTTGACTTTTAGTCGAACTTCTCAATTATGATTAGAAATAAGATTAATTGGTAGTATTTGTATATAAAAACTATGTAATACCACTCCACCTCTTAAGAACCATGTTTGCTCACTACTAAAAAGTCTGTCAAATTACGTCGAATATTTGCATCAAAAATGGGCATTTTGCGTCGAAAATTTTTGTTTTATTCGAAGCAAAACACCTTGACACAAATATTGCGTCGAATTTTCTGCACAAAATAAATATTGCATCAAAAATCTGATGCAATATTTCTTTTTTTATTTTCTGTAAATTTACAGATTTCGTCGAATTTTTGACACAATATTTATTTTTACGTCAAAAATTTGACACAAAATTTAAAAAAAATTAATTATAAAAAATCCTAAAATTGCGTGAAAAATATATTTTCGACGCAAATTATTGTTTGACCTGATCCAAGAGTTATGGAGAAGTTGAAATTTTTTTGTGTAAAAATGAAATCTGTGCCAACAACTTGCATCGAATTTAAAAAATTGAAGCAATTATTTGACAAATTGCATCGAATGTGGTATTTTTGACGGAATTATTGGCCAATAATTGTGTCAAAAATTCCAAATTTGATGCTATTTGCAGACTTTTTTTAAAAAAAACTGCAGCAGACGCGCTACATCCATCCATCCATACATATCAATAATGAATATTTATACATCAACTATGGATTTATATATAAACAACCATTCACCAATCTCATACAAGCACCAATCTCATACAAGCACCAACCAAATGGAATAATAAACAAATACAATCTCACTAAATATAATAATAATCAAACACCTATTTCATCAAAGTCTAAGTAATCTCAACATGTATAATAATAACAAAAAAATTCAAATACAAGTAATATCATTCACAATCATATCACCCAACTCACCTAAGTCTCGTCATCATTCCCGCCAGCACTATCATCGCCCCTGCTGTTAGGTTGCACGGCGCTTTGTTGACTCGCTATAAACTGGGAGATGAACTGTTGTATCTCTCTCTAAGTAGCCTCCAAACTGGCGATCCTCTCCCGGTCGGCATCCGACTGCTGCCTCATGGCCTGAACCTGCTACTCAAACTGGGTGGTATAAGCATCCCTCCTCGGGGGCCTGGTGCCTCTGGGAACATCCACGTGCAACCGAGTATCATCATACATCCAAATGTCTCGAGAGTCGCTCGTGTGCTGGAGGTGCTCTCGTTGCTGCCAGCTGCTATCGCCGCATCATAATTCCTCTCGAGGTAAAGCTGAAAATTAACAAATGCATGATAAAAATATAATTAGATTTTTATTATTTTCATAAAATGTAAGGATATATAAACAAATTTTTAATACTTACATCAATAGACATGGCGTCATTGGTGGCTGGCTTGCCCCGGGTGCGGGGCATAGGATGCTTGCCCTCAGGAGCTTGCCCTGGGTGCGGGGCATATCAGATGCTAGTACTATGATATGTACATCTAGAACCAAGGGTTACATCTCTACCCACTTTACAAAAAATTTTGTCCTCGAAGTTTTAATTCTGGTGAGAGCAAATATTTTAATGAACCAGAGTCCGTTGCGCCACTCTGATAACTATATCAAACTCGAAATTTGGTGACTAGTGTCGGGAATCAAAGATAAAGGATTGAAATCAAAAGGATGAAGAGAAAGTAAAAAGAATCAAAATACTCTGGATGACAAATGAAATCAAACAATATAAGGAGTCCAAGAATGGATTTTCAAAGTTAGATATTCTTATACTCATAGTTGGAACCCCAAATCTAGATTAGTTATAATTTGATAACTAGTTATACTGTTAGTAAGAGTCTGAGAATTAATCTAGGTACCGCATTGAGTGTAAACCTAGGCTCTAATACTAATAAAACCTTCATACCCCCTTCCTAAAATACTATAGCGAGGACGCGACAAGAGTCGGTGACGCACATACGCAAGAAAAATACTCCACCTATACGCACTAAGCCTCAGTACAGAAGATAAACACAATATGCACAAAAATAAATCCAGCTTAAATAAGTACAGAAATACTGCAAAAAAGTCAGTGATCATGAGATATGCAAACAGGAATAATTAAAAAAGCAGGGACAAAATAATAAAGATACTTATCAATAATAAAGATGATATGTCTCCTACTAATATCCCGTGAAACATTAGGCTCTACAAAATTTCTATGTTTCAACCTGAGAAAGCAACCTCAGGGTCATCAGAAGTGACTTAGTAAGTGGTAAAATGAAAAAGCAACAATAATATACTATAATAATATTTACAATCACGATAACATATAATACATGTCTAAATAAAAGTTATAAAATATAATATTATACTAACAAGCACGTTACAACAGTATTACATGATCAAAACAATATTTATGTCAATGGAGAGAGTTTTATATATATCAACCTTATATTATTATATAATCATTAAAGTATTTATGACCATTAACATGTTATTATTATCAATATATTTGATAAGATATAAAAAATAAAAGCAATTTGTTTTATTACATGTATCAAGTTTTAATTATTTCATATTTATTATTTTAACTAATAGTAACAGTAACATGATGGTATCAGTAGTTAACATGAACACCTACATAAGAAATAAATAGAAATAATCATGCTAAAGTGTTGTGAGTGTATAGGAATAGTGTATCTTCAGAGAATACATGAAATACAGAGTATACATACATAATAAACGTGCTGGTAAACAAGAAATCAGGAGATTTTACACAGTATAAACATTACAAGATATCATGAAGGTGACGAATAATATACTAAAATTATAAAATAATAACAATCAGTATCACTTGAGATTTTAATCAATCTCTTCCAGTGTCCCATACCACTAGCAGTTCATACTGGAGCCCGTACTCCAGCCGAACTTATCCGAACATGGCATAGGGTTACCACTATCCAAACGAGAGAGTGATCAAATAACAAGCATTCTTGTCGTCATCATTATTTATGCAATTTTATTATGTTAATTGAAAACTCAATGGTCAAGGAACTCTAATCGGGTGAGTATATCCCGTGCATACCCGAGACTATAGCTTAAACAGTCTCCTTGCTGCTGAGACTATGCAAGCATGTTAATACGAAATAGTAAACGAGAAATGGGAAGCTCAATGAGCTATAAAAGGGTGATAGCCAGCACTACCACATCCCGTGCAGTGAGACTAATATGGATTCATGACATTCACCCGATAAGATCTAGTCAACCGTCCAATTTTTCCTCAACCCCAGTTACATTTATCATAAATGAATTATACAGTGGAGTAAGAACAATAACAATACAAGTAGCATGTATTACGATAACAGGACATGTATAGGATAACAATCTATAAGATGTGGGGTTCTAGAGTGGCCCCTACGGGTCCAAGAGGTGGCCCCCACCACACATGTGGTGTGGCATTTTACTCCGTCTGGTACTTAGTTACACACATCTCATATCAGTTGCCGACATATCTAAGTAACAGGAGTGTCATATCAATATCAGGAATATAGGAAACGATCATGTATTATATTCAGAAAATTCTTGTAATAGTAATATAGGAATATCCAAGTAATAATAATCAATGTATCAGGAGTACATGAACAATCAGAGCATACCTACATGTGAATCTATGTAACAGGAATATTGTAACCCCGATCCCTGGTGTCCGTATCACAGTATCTGTACTCGATACGACGTACAAAATTGACTTGACCTCCTTGGTAGTCCAATTGAGCTATTTTTAGTTTCAAATATCATTTTCTAATATTTTAGATTTTTCAGCATTTTCTGGAATTTTCTGGATTATTTTGGAAAATCTCCGTAGTCGGCGTCGACCGATACCGAGACTCGGCCTTACAATTTTTATTTCACAAAAGGAGTAGAATTTTGAGAATCCGCTTTCACCTTGTGTCTTAAAATCATACGATCTACGTTAGGATATTTTGGAGATTTTTCTGAATTTATCGAAAATCGGGCCAAACCGGTATCGCCTAATATCGGCAATACCTTTCAGATTTTTTTTAATTTGCAAACCAGACTAAATTTCTTCAAACCTTTTCATATTATGTCTTAGGATAATATTCTTTATTTTCTGTAATTTTTGGGCACTGTTCGAGCTAGTCAAATTTTAGACCGAATTAAATAATATTATTTTAATTATTTAAAGTCTTTTCCTTTATCTTTTCTTTTCTATTTCTATCCCCTTCTTCCTTCTTCTACACGCTTCCTCTCCACCGCCATTACCCAACCGCCCTTCTCCCTCCTTATAAACTTTCCCTCTCTCTCTTCCTCTTTCAAAAACTCTCTCTTAAAAATTTCTCTCTCTTTCTCTCTCTTCTCTCTCTATCTTCCCCCAACACTTTCTCCCTCTCTCTGCGCAGACCCCAAATAAAGGGGGAGGCCCGACCGTTGCCAGCACGCTGGCCAGGCCGTAGGCGCCGCCGGCGGCCGCGCCCCAGCCGCGCGCGCCTCCCTCCAGCCGCCACCCTCCTCCTCCTCTTCTTCTTCTTCTTCCCCTTCTTTTCTTTTCTTTTCTTTTTTCTTCTCCTGTCAACTCACCCTCTCTCTCTCTCACTCACCCTCTCTCTCTCACTCACCCTCTCTCTCACTAGCCCTCTGGCCTGAACCGCTGCCAGCTGGCTAATGGGTGCTGCTGCTGCTACTGTTAGAGGATTGGGTTCGGGTGCAAACCCGAACCCATTAACCCTTATTGGGTTGGATGTGCCACCCAGAAACCCGTTACCCCTTTACCCATTAATTTAAGTTATAAGTTTGGGTTATCAGATCTAAACCCAACCCGTTATGAGCCAAACCCGCATCCAAAACCATTAAAGGTAATCTTACAGAAAACCCCCAGTTACATTTCAGTATTTGCATTTGAAATACTTTTATTTACATATTTAACCCATTTCTGTTACTTTTAGTATTCGGACGATATCTGGAGCATCCGGACTCCGATTTGGACGATTCTGGAACCGTTGCGATCGTGGGAAAGAGAGCTACCTTTTATGGCTAGTTTGTGAGTGTTTTTCTTTTATAAAGTATATTTTCCCATATTTAGTGAAATTGATTGATAGATTTTGATTATGGATAAAAGACGGTAACTATTAATTATTAACTTGTAATTATTGGAAACTCATTGTAATAGGAATAACCAATATTATTGTAGGTATTTTCTGATTTAATATAAATATAGGTGATGTAATAATAATAACAATAAATACTGACATAGACAACTCGGACACAGTCATCATACATGCACAGCCACTGACACTCGGGCCACTACTTCACCATCTTCGTGGACACTATGATTTCATGTATTGTATCACAGTCAGATAACTATCATTACGTGTAAACTGATCCACAGATACTCTATTACACTACACTGTCACTAGACATGCATGCTAGACACCATTATTTCATGCACTGGTATCATCATTACACGGATACTGTAGTTCAATGGACATGGTATTATATTATACACTGACCACTGTTATTACATGTACTAGTGATACACAGATATGTTACACGGATTATTGCTACACATATAGGTTCCACTGGTACACGGATATACTAATTCATGGAGTACCGCATATTATATTATTGTTATCATCGTTACATGGATGCTCGATACACAGTTATCTCATGCTCACACATCACTGTTACATATGCTCACCGCACGAGTGTACATGCATGTATTGTTTCTATCTTCCTATCATATGGATCCCCGTGCATATTACATGTATTATTGTTCCATGTTATCCCCGTATTCCTATTATATGCTTGTTTCTCGTTACTGATACTGTTATTCCAGTTACTGGATACATGAGCTGTTGATATGCGATATGTGAAATCCCACATCTATTGTTCCCGTTTCCCGTTATATTGTTCTATGCTATCAACAGAACTCAGGTCCTGTTATCATGTTACCTATATCATGTACTGTATTTGTTCTTATTACATTGTATACTTTAAATATCAGATCATAAAGATAACTTGGGTATGGGGGAGACTTGACGGTTGACTAGGTCTTGTCGGGTGGATGTCTGGATCCATTGTTTGTCCCGCTGCAGGGGACGGGGTAGTGCTGGCTACCATCTGTTACTCATGAGCTCCCGTTTCCCGTTATTATTTTAGCTCATTGAGATCCCGTTACATGTTACAACCTTAGCGGGCTGGCCCTAGTCTCAGCAGCCAGGGATCTGTTTAAGGCCGTTGTCCTGGGTATGCACGGTATACACCACCTGACTAGAGCTCCTCGACCATGGGTTTCCAATTAACATAATCAAACAGTATACACAATAGTAACGTCGGGAACACTTATTATTTGGTCACTCTCTCGTTTGGATAATGGTACCCGTAGGCCATGTCCGAATGGGTTCGACTGGACTGCGGGCTCCAGTATGAACTGCCAGTGGTATGGGACACTGGAAGAGATTGATTAAAATAGCAGGCAGTACTGATTGCTACTATTGGATAAATAACATGACTTGCCTGATACATGTGTTCTATTATTTAGTTGTACTTGTTACTGTACCTGATCATTTAGCCGCTATCATGTTACTTTACCTGGTACATGTTATACTTTCTGTGGTGGCATACTACTCATGTATATGTATACTCTGCATTGCATATATTCTGTTTGCTGTATACCTTGCAGACATCATTACTGTCTATGCACAAACACCGTATTATGGTTATATTGCATATGCCCATCTACATGTTCACTTCTATCACGTCACCACTAGCATGTTCGTTCTATCACGTCACCACTAGACAACAGCATTTATTATGTAAACTGGATACGAATATAGACATGACCCGATGATAACCGGCTAGGTAGTGATGGTATTAAAAGATGACATGCTTATATATTTCTACTGCTTATTATACGCTTATTATATGGTATCACTAGTACATAAACATGTATGATATATTAGTATCGTGCTTGTATTACTATAGTACATTACTGCCTCCTTCATTTTACCACTCACTAGGTCGCTTTCTGACGACCCTGGGTTTGCGTACCCAGGTTGGAGATCCGAGTTACCGTATTATCAGATAGTGCCTTGGGTCACATAGGAGATTCCTCATCGAGACTATTCATAGGTATCTTGGTGATTTATTTCTGTTATCTTATTTATCCCTGTTTTTATATCTGTTATGATCCCTAACCCCTTTCTGCAGGTATTCTTGTACTTATTTCCTGCTGGAACTCGTGTGCATATGAGGCTTAACGTACGCGTGAGGTGTTTTCACCTCGCGTGTGTACGTCGCCATAACGTCTCCGTATCCTTGGGATCGAGGCGTTATAAATATCATTTCAATATCAGTGATACAAGAAACAGTCATGTTCTATAATTGAGTGTATCTGTGTAACGATGATACAAGAGTATGAAAAAATCGTGTCCATGATCACAACATATAGGATTGTGTGTACAATATAATAATAAATCGTGAAATCAAAAATATACGCTAGTATGATAGTGTTTGTTCTCATGAGATATGTAACGGTGATAGTATCAAGGTGATATAGTTAACATGAATATGTGTTAATATATATAAGTATTTGTTATAATAATTTCAATAGTATTTACTTGATCGATTTCATAAAGTTATTATACATAATTTCCTATTTTCAAAACTCTTCACAATCGTATTAAAATTTATTAATTTATTATTCTGAAATTTCTTCATCAATGGTCTAGTAGTTACACAATATATAAATAATTCATCTATACTTTATATTAAATCAACACCACGGTGAAATATTATTTTATTAAATATAATTTAAAAGGCACTCACACATTTTAACTTATTGGATGATAATCACAATTTATTAAATAAATCAATAAATTAAATTTATTCAATATGATTAAATATATTTTATAAAAGAAAAATACTCACAATTATTATCACAGAATGTAGCTCGCTTTTCTATGATCACAAGGGCTTAAGGGTCGTCCAAATCATACTCCAGATGGTCAAGATATTGCCCGAAATGTGACTTAAGGTCTATTTTGTAATATCAAAAATTATTCAGGGGTTAATGGTAATTTTCAGGTTAAAAATAAAATATAAATAAATAAGAAAGTGTTATATTTAATTTTACCTTTATTATAACAGTTAGTGGGTTGTGGGTGCGATTTGGATGGTGTGGGTTGGGTCTGCATGCTAACCCGTTATGGGCTTTAAATAGAGAAGAAGAAAGCAGAGAAGAAGAGAGAAAGGGACGTGATTCCAGGGGATGTGGTAGCATTCGCGGCAGTGGCGACGGGTCAGAGTGAGGCCCCATGGTGGCAGCAGGTAGCGGGCGCTGAGGTAGTCACGGCGCCAAGTAGGCAAGGAAGAGGGAGGAAGGATAGAGATTGAGAAAGGGAGAGAGGGAAGTTTGTGCGTGGAGGCTGGGTTGCGCAGTGGTCAGTCGGTGGCACGATGACGAGGCTAAAGAGGAGGAGTTTGAGAAGAAGAAAAAGAAGAAGAAGAAGAGAAAGAAGAAGAAGAGTAAGAGGAAAGGAGAGGGGGGGAGCTAGAGAGGAGAGAGAAGAGAGGGAGGCCGGCTTGGCTGCTCATCAGCTCGGCGGTCGTCGGCTGTCTACCAGCGGCGGCTGGCCACAGGGGGAGAGTGAAAGGATGAGGGGAAGTGACAGTGAGGGAGAAAAGAGAAATCAAGAGAGAGTGAGAGAGAGAAAAGAGATAGAAAGAGTGGGAGGCAGAATAAGAGTGTAACACCATGTCCTCAGAATACGTATCCAGATACATGTCCTAATTTTTCAATCGTATTTTTCTATTTTCCCCATATTCATTTTATTTTATGATTATTTATATTATTATTTGGTATCGGGCCTCTGGATCCTTAGACTCAAAGTCAGTCGAGTCTGAACTCAGGACCTGATCTCATCGTACTACTTATTTTGACCTTTCTAATAGTCAGACTAAACTGATTTCAATTCCAAATATTGATTTTCAATATTAGGATTTTCAGGATTTTCTGAAATTTTTTTGAATTATTTTACAAAATCTCTTTAAATCAGTGTCGATTGGTATCCCTGATCAATTTTAAAATTTTTAATTTGCAAATAGGATTGAATTTCTTGAATCTGATTTCACATTTTCCTCACGATAATATTTCCCATTTTTTTGAAATGTTGGAGATTTTTCTGAATTAGCCAAAAAATTTCAAATAAAATAATATTTGTATATTGCTCTATTACTATATTTGGCCGACCCTTCATGGTCATCGGTCTCTGGGCTTAAAACCCTCTGGGCTTTCTAGCTTTGTCGAGAGACTAGCTACACCATGTGGCTGCGAGCCAAGCTTCATTGCGACATCCATAAGGCACGACTTAGCTATGCTCCCTCTTTGCTCAGTCTTCAAACTTAACCCCCTGTGTTTTACTAACTACGTCGTGTGGCTGCGAGCCAATCTTTATTACGGCACCTCGTTAGACATGGCTTAGCTATGGTCTACTTTGTTTAGCCTCCGGGCTCTACCGCTCTATGGATAGTCTACTTGTTATCTATTTATATGTGTGTGTTTGATACTAACATTTCTGTAGGTACCTACTTAGTCTCCAGGCTTAACCACTTTGGGATTTCATTATAGCCTCTGGGCCTAACTCTCTGAGGTTCATACAAGTCCTCTGGTCACATGCTCCACCAGGTAGGAGAGCCTAGTGCTCAACGCTTTATTGCTTGCTCCGTCCGAGCGTAGTTATGTCATAAGCGTGGCTTCATCACGTGTGTTAGCTAGATGTTTCATACGTCGCTTCATCGTGTGCGTTTAGTTGCGTTGGATTGGTAATCACGCCGAGCGTAATTGCATCTAGTGTTATACGCTAGCTTCACTCTAGACCTGCTTTGATGCGCTTAGATGTTCGCTTATCTACTCGCTAACTTTATTCCCGCTTGCTTGCTTGCTTAATATCTTAAATTAAAGTTATTAATATATGTTTGTGAAGAGTTTGAAATATTTACTTGAACTATTTTTCAAAAATTGTATTATTTTTGGTATTCATACCGATTTCCTGTGTCGATACTATTTTCTCGTTTTGTGTTATATGACAGTTAATATTTATTGTGCTTATCACTTGACATGCTATCACTTGACCCCTGACATTTGCATGTTATTGTCTGACACCTGCTATGTTATCACTTGACTCATGATTATCACATTGTGGGAATTAATTAATTAATATCTTGTTATTCATGCACTCTTGTACTCATGTTACTCCTGTACCATTTTCCTAATCTGTTAATTATAAATAATCGGTAATAAAAAGACAACTTATATCGGGTCAGGGGAAACTAATGGACTTCAATAATGTGATTATATTTACAGTGACATTAGGTATGTTGTGCAACTAAAACTTCGGCTCTACCTGTGGGCCTCCAGGTGTTCTGCAGGATGTGCTGGTACCCCGATTACTTCTCCTTCCTGAATGGGCATATAATAAGACACATCTCCTTTCTGCGTCTTGCGGTAAGTTTTGTACACCAGTGACAGAACATCCTGGACTGTGGTCCTGGTATGAACATGACCCATTGTAAATATAATTTGTTAGTTTCTTCATCAGTTTTCAATAACCAACCTCATATTTTATACGGATTCTTTGGTTACTATTTATATTCACTGCTTCTAACTTATCTGCATGCCTTAGGTATGTGTATTACTTCACTGTGCTTGTTCATGTTGTTCACTTATTCAGTTATTTGAGGGCAATTCAGGTTGTGTGCACTCAGTCGATAAAGACATGAGGTATATGATATATGTGTGTGTGTGTGTGTGTGTGTGTGTGTGTGTGTGTGTGTATATATATATAAAGGTTTCTTTGTTTGGATCATTCCCTCAACGTACTAATCTCATGAATCCATCTACTAAGCTCGTACAACTGGTTTTGCCACATCTGCATATAACACATCACTTGATGCCTTATTTCATGTTAGTATGTGTATGCTCAAGGTAAAATTTTTAATACATGCTTTTTTAAGTCGGTTTTATCGATACACGTGCATTTGCTTGTGCACGCCACTTGGCCTACTTTTATCACTCGTTGGCAACCTTTTGACTCCCTTGGACCTGCATGTCCAGATCAAGAATATTAGATTGTAGTAGATTTTCTGTTGATCAGAGTTGCGCAGGGGTAGCGTAGTGGATCAGCGGTAGACCGTCCGGAGTCCTTTTTTCAGCCCTTTCTGCTCGGCTCTCTATATTTCTTATTGTAGTTCGTGAGGTCCTATTGTACTGTTCATTCTTGTATATCTAATTGTAATTCAAATTTTATGCCTCTTGGTAATATAATACTCATGTAATATTGGATCATATTCTGTGATAACAGTGTACTTGTACTATTATTGTTGGAATGTATATTACCGTCGTGGTTCGCACTCTTATTTTTGCATGTACTGATGCTTAGCATATATATGTGAGGATATTTTTGTCCTGTGTATACGTCACAGTAACTTCTCTGTACTCGTGGGATCGGGGCATTACAGATGGTATCTGATTAGTCTCTAAAATTACATATTTCTTCATACTATATCTTCACATTTATTTAATATTAAATCCTGTTAATAATACCTCTCTTGCATGTTTCTAGGTCCATGGCATGAAATGAAGAAGAAGACGCAAAATCACCATTTAATTTGTGATTAAAAGCCTATAAAAATAGCCATTGATCTTGGAGGGTGGTTTCGTCAAAACTGGGGGCCAACTCCAGAAACCAGGACATGCAGCCGATAGGGAAAAAGCGGGCAGCAGGCGGCGCTGCGTGTGCCGCCCTAGTACAGCCGCAGAAACGCGGCTTTTGCCACGTTTTCGCGGCTATACTGGTGTTGTTGCGCCAGTACTTCGGGCCAGGGTTTAGCCCCTGGCTCCCGTTCTCCTGGTGCCTATAAATACCATCTTGGTTTTCTGCATTGAGAGATATCCAGCGAGTTAGGGTAGTTTTCTTCTTCATGTTGTAGTTTAAGGTAGTTTAGATTAGTTATTCTTCGTCTTCCTCCTTTGTATTTTTAATTTCTTGTAGACCTTGTAATAGGAGAGAGAGTGGTACATGGTTGGAAAGCAAGAGTGCTTGTAATAGAAGGTGACAATTTATGAAAGGTTCTCTCTTTACCTCTCCTTGTTTTCTTCTCTCTAACTCTTTTTACATGTTTAGCTGATTTTCTCTCATGGCAAGTAACCACTAACCACTAACTTGCTAACTTCTTACTTGATAATCCACATGAATCTAATAGCCTCTACTTGGCCTTGCTCTTGCAAGAGCTATTGATGGCTCATGATAATGGATTCTAACACTCTAACATCCTAACTCTCTAATAAGCTAACATTACTTTACTCCATGCTTACTCTTATTTAGTTTTGATGGTTTAAAGTGTAGCTTGTACTTGTTTGTTCAGTTTGGATGTGATGAGTTAATATATGGGTCATGTTTTGAAACGCTCTTGAACCAAGGACTAGTGATGGCCAAGGATACATGTGAGACAACTATCACTAAGAAGTTAGCATAGTAAGTGAAGCCATTAGTAGTTAGTAGCCATGGATTTTTTTTCTTTTTACTGTGTTTTAGAAATATATCAAAAATCACAAAAACTATTTCTTCTATGTTTCTCACTTCTTCGTGTTTCACCGTACTCTTCTCTTTTCATTCTTTGCTTTCTTTTCTTTTTATTCTTTAAAACATTGAAGAAACTTTAACACACGTGAACATACCGTAATGCTTCTATCGCTTTCCATCCCTGTGGATTCGACCCGTTTAGCCTCTATGCTATAACGGAAATATTGAGGAAGCCAAAGCACGCACTTTAACTATTAATTTCAAAACATACACTTTTTGTGGACGATTTCCCCCCGATCAAATTTTGGCACCGTTGCCGAGGATGCGAACAGTTTGATTTCATTTTTTTTTGTTAACTTTTTTTCTTTATTTTTTGGTGTGCAGGTCAAAGTTTTAGCATTGCAGAAGTCCATACTTGCTTTTGTGTGGTTGGGTAAATTTTTGTATATTCTTATATCCTGCTGCTAGTTTTTATTTATATTACTTGTGCACTGTAATAATTTAAGAATAAAATACGGTAATTGGATGTTTTAAAATGTTTATACTTTTGTATCTAGGCACGTGTCGATTTCAATTCCAATATACTGTATTTTGTTCTTGTGTTGTTGTGGTCTTGACGGAGGTGTACATATTGCATTACATATACTTAGGACAAACACGTGGGTGATTTACTCACTTTGTGTGTTCATTCTTATCTATATTGCGCACTTGCACGAATTGAACTTAAGGGAAAAACCCAATACAACATAAGTTGGGGAAGTCATTACCCTCCCTTAGCTCAAAAATCACCTTCTCACTCACACAACCCAAGCCTTAATAAAACTTGCTAGACGTTGGCTCCTAGGGACATCTCAGACTCATTTAAGAGATTGACCTAAGAAGAAAGTTGTTAGAAGTTGACTCTTGTCAAATCGGTGTCCAAGGTTGGGGATTGAGAGGCGAAACCTTGAAGAACAGTGGTTTGGCATAATTAGGCCCATTGCTCCGACATGGATTCCTCCCACTGATCTTGCCCCTACCTGGCCGATTAACTCGTGGTCAGATTCTGACGATGTACTCCCCGTAGACAGTCCAACCAGTTAGGATTCGTCTAGGTCTAAGTCAACTCTAGCATAGGCTTGTTTTCTTTTTCTTTTTCTTTATTTGTTTGTTTGTTCGTTTGTTTGTTTTTTTGTAAATTGTGAAATAGATTTTAACAACAATTTTTTTAATCCTAATATGAATCTATATTTCACCCCGACCTCATTTGACTCAGACAACTCTGACCCGGCTATGTACAACATGACCAACCATATATGCCGAGTTGGGATTATCTGACTCAATATGACCCATATCCCCAATCCTATGATTATAATTTTCAAAATAACTTTCACTCTTCACAGAGTTCATCGGGATTCACCTCCCCCGAGTCAAATATTCAACCTCATTGTCCACAATTACAATAATATTCATTTCCCGATTCTGCTTCATATCCTCCTTTTCTTGAACCACTAATTGAAAAAAAAATCATCGTTGCAAAGGACTTTAGAAGAAGCGATAGAGGCCCAAAAACAATTTGAAAACATGATGGCCTCATCATGTCCACAAAAATTTTAAAATTCATATAGTTCTTTTCTAGAACCACTCAAAGAAAAATCATTCTGGGAAAAAACTATGGAATTCGTACAAGAGACCTAGCAAATAATGCAAACTATGATTGAGTTCCCATGTCCATCGGATGTTCATATGACTCAAGAATCATGTCATTTTGGAAATTCAGCTTCAATTTCATCATACCAACCTGAACTTGACCCACTCAAATTCTTAATAGTTTGACAAGTTATCCAATTCCTGAAATTGAAGATGAATATGAACCTGAGCTTCAATTTAGCGATTCGAGTCCAATCATATATCGACTCCTGTAGTGTTACCTAAACTAGGTAACGTTCTTAAGCCAGTTTTGATTCCCATAAGTCTTAAACTTGAATCGATTATTTCACCCATTCACATTCCTTTCGTGGACGAAAATCAAGATTCAATTTCATTACATCCATTTGAACTTGCCCAAAATTTTGAGAACCACCTTGACCTTTTGGCAAGTTATCCTTTCCCAATATTAAACTTGAGCTTGAAAGTGATCCTGAACCTCAAGTTGGTAATTCCATTTCACTTTTTGATTCAATAATGACTCTGATATCTTTACCAGATTTTTTTCTATTCCGGAGTCAACATTGAATCCTTTACCAGGACACTGTGAAATTGAATCACCAATATCTGATGATCATACTTCATTGATGGCGAAAGTGTGTGAACATCCTTTTGAATCAATTTTGACTCCCCCTTTTGAATCTCAACTTAATCTGAGTCAAATTTTCGAGTCGGTATCGGTTTTTATTTCTGTTCTATTTGAGTCCAAATCAATCATCTCCCAAAATCACACTTCATTGTTGGACAATGATGTTGAAGAAAATAACTCAGTAATTATTTTGAAAATTGAAAATTAGATAGGGGTAATATTTTCAATAAGATCATACAGTTCTTCAACATTTTACTGGATTGTATTTGAGAGTTCACTGGTGGGTTCCTGCAAGATCCATAATTTTTGAATTGGGCCGCATTTTGTAGACCAATTAGACCACCATCGGAGCCCCCACCATGAGATAATTTTTCTTCTCTTTCCATTTGTTTCATGTATATACACATTCACGATGCATTGAGAAAAATGCATGAGATAAGTGTGGGGGAGGATTTACTAATATAAGTTATTTTAAATTTTCTTTCTTTTACACTTCCTTTTAGAAAATTTTTAAATTTTTCTTTTCTTTTTACAAAACTTTTTGAAATAAGAGAAAAGTTTTGATCTATTTTTAAGAAAATTAAGATTATCTTAGGAATTAGGAAGACCTAAAATTATGAATTTTTAAACCAAGTCAAAATAATAGATCTTGTTTAAATTTTAGGATAAGGAAGTAAGAATAAAAAGATAATTTGATATTGAATTTTTAATTTTTTGCCTTAGATTTATGCACTTCACACTTACACAATTTTTTGGGATTGAAATAAAGATTGAAAATGCCATAGAAAAAATGCAATAAAAATATATTAAAAAATGATGATAAAACCCTTACTAAAGTTGGGTAATTATGCCTCAGGAAGCATGATTATTCACGCCGAAATGGTGGACAAAAAACAAAATAATCCCATTAGTTTTGTGGCCTTATTTACTCGAGTCCTTAAGTCCGAGGGATGTTTTCTAATCTGGTGCCCTAAAACTATCTGGTTTGAGAGTCACCGGCTAAAGGCTCACTACCCGGGTAAATAAGAAAGCCTAAGAAAACTAGGGGAAGAAAAAAAGAAAAAAATAAATGTAAATAAATGGCATGAAGTTAGAGTCGATATCCCAAAATTCTTCACTGTTCATAAAGTGTATATGTTCTAAGAGTTTTATGAAAGATCAAAGAATCAATTCAATTTTAAATTCTTACATTTAATTTATAATAAAATTTTGCATTTCGACTTAGTTTAAGGAAGAATAATTTCTGGTTAACTTTTAACCTTGAATCACTTAAATTTTCGCAAAAATATTTTAACACTTTTCTCTATTTCAAAATGCATTTTCAAAATACTAACATTTGATTTCTTTTTTATGGACTTTGTGGGTGTAATCTGCTAAAAATTCTCAGGAGATAAAACTTCTCCTCTAGGGGTAACCTAGAGGTTTAACGACTTGTTGCACGTGCTCAGTGCAATCGCGTCACCTGCAAAAGTGGTATAATAATTTTCTTAGTTTTTTTATGTTTGGGACGAGCAAAAGATAAGTGTGGGGTGTGATTAGTCTCTAAAATTGCATATTTCATGCCACATCTTCACATTTATTTAATATTAAATCCTGTTAATAATACCTCTCTTGCATGTTTCTATGTCCATGGCATGAAAATGAAGAAGAAAACCCAAAATCACCATTTAATTGGTGATGAAAAGCCTATAAAGATAGACATTGACCATGTAGGGTGGTTTCGTCAAAACGGGGGGCCCAAATCTAGAAACAAGGACATGCAGCCGACAGGAGAAAAAGCGGGCAGCGCGCAGCAGGCGATGCTGCGCGCACCGCCCTAGTACAGCCGCAAAAACGCGGCTTTTGCCGTGATTTTGCTGCTGTACTGGTGACGTTGCGCCGGTACTTCAGGCCACGGTTTGCCCCCTGGCCCCCATTCTCCTGGTGCATATAAATACCCTCTTATTTTTCTGCATTGGGAGATATCCAGAGAGTTAGGGTAGTTTTTTCTTCATGTTATAGTTTAGGATAGTTTAACTTAGTTATTCTTCTTCTTCCTCCTTTGTATTTTTCATTTCTTGTAGATCTAGTAATAGGAGAGAGAGTGGTACATGATTGGAAAGTAAGAATGCTTGTAATATAAGGTGACAATTTATGAAAGGTTCTCTCTTTTGCTCTCTTTATTTTCTTCTCTCTAACTTTTTTTATATGTAGCTAATTTTCTCTCATGGCAACTAACTACTAACCGCTAACTTGCTAACTTCTTACTTGATAATCCACATGAATTTAATAGCCTCTACTTGGCCTTGCTCTTGCAAGAGCCATTGATGGCTCATGATGATGGATTCTAACACTTTAACATCCTAACTCTCTGACAAGCTAACATTATTTTACTCCATACTTACTCTTGTTTAGTTTTTTATGGTTTAAGTGTAGCTTGTACTTGTTTGTTCAGTTTGGATGTGATGAGTTAATGATTAGTCTCTAAAAGTGCATATTTTATACCACATCTTCATATTTATTTAATATTAAATTCTACTAATAACACCTCTCTTGCATGTTTCTAGGTCCATGGCGTGCAATGAAGAAGACCCTAAATCACTATTTAATGAGTGATTAAAGCCTATAATATAGCTATTAACCTTGGAGAGCTATTTTGTCAAAATCAGGGGCTGAAAATCAGAAACCGGGCACTGACATCGACAAGGGACAGACGGGACAGCACGCGGCCCGAAGCGCCGTGCGCGCGGCTCTAGAAGAGCTCGGAAAGACGGCTTTTGTCGCGTTTCCACGGCCTACTTTGGGCCAGGGTTTGTCCCCAGTCCCCCCTTTCTCCTGGTGCCTATATATACCCCCCTGGGGTTCTGTATTGAGAGATATGCAGAGTTTAGGGCAGTTTTCATCTCCATTTTGTAGTTTAGGATAATTTAGGTTAGTGTTCTTCTTCATCCTCTTTTGTATTTTTCATTTCTTTTAGATCTTGTAATAGGAGAGAGAGTGGTACATGGTGAGGAAGTGATTGCACACATTTATTGTATTATTCTTTATTATATATCCCCATTTATCATGTAATAAATCTACTAAATTCCTTATCTTAAATGTCTATTTTGCAGAAGATAATCATGAGGAGAAAGAGGATAAAATCAAATAAATATCAGTTAAATTCTGATTTAACTAGATCTATTTGGTTAGAGGAGAATGATCCTAAATCCAGTTGGTTAAATTTAGTTTTTGGTGAATCAAGTGGTTAAAGCTAAAAATCAACCTAGGATAATATCAAATACAAAGTCAAAATCCAAAGGGATAAACGGATAGAGAGAAGATCAACGGATGACATGAAGCTATTTTGACTCAGATTCTGGCTGAATACATTTTAGTATTTGAATCATAACTTTCACTATCAGAACTCAAATCTGATGATTCAAGATGATCCAGAAAGAGAACTTAAAGGGCTACAATTCTTAAGTTGATCATTGTTTCTAATTCTGTCATTTGGTAAGTTATATTTGGCAATCAATAAGCCAATAAGCTGCAGATCAGAACTGAATATCCACATCAAATCAAGTTTGGAGATAAGGTGAGAATTCAAATTTAGAAATAGCCAACTTCCCTTATCTTCATACTCCTCTACCCTCTGGATTTCTCCTATAAATACCTGCAATCTCAAAGGCAAAGAAAGAAGGACCAAGTAGAGAGTAGAACTTAGGCTAACTTGTAATTTGTAACTTAGGTTTTTAGTTTTCTTTTATGTAATTTTTGTTTTATTTATGTAACTGAGAAGAGAGGAGACTTTCATAGAGGAATGAGAGTAAGCTTGTACTGAAGGTGACATGGTGTAAGTGATCTTTTCTTCCATTATTATTTGAATCGAATTGAGGTTTTCTTTTCTTTTCTATTCTTGTTTTTATTCGCTTCCCTCTTCTGTGTTTGTGGGTCCAAATGAAACTGATAACCTCGAAGTTGCCTTGTCCTTGCAAGTGCCGTTGATGGCTTATGGTGATGGATATCCATTTTTATTGTAGTATAGCTCGCCCCTTCATTTTATAGTGTAAATCGAGAATGGGGAAGATCTTATCTGCCATGCTTCGCTCGCCTTCAAGTAAAGGTACATCGTCGCTATGGGTAAAAGGTAAGCAGGCGCCGAAGAGGTAAGTATGTTTTTTAGGTTTTAGTTTTTCTTTCTTTTCTTATAACTTTTAGTGTAGATCACCAACACCATAATCACTCAAATCTCTTCACTCTTTTTCAATTTCTTTGTACATATCATTTCTATTTCTCCACCTTCTCATTCTACCACTTTCTTCCTAACTTGACTTTAACTCCATTTTTCACTGTTCTTTTTAAGAACTAAAAGAAGAATTTTAACCATTAATTGTAGCTTAAAAGAGAACTTACTAAAAAGCTTCTATCGCTAGTCCCTCCTTGTGGATTACGACCCGCATAGCCACTTGCTATAGCGGTAGAATTGAGCATCTTGCACTACTGTTTTAAAAGTTCTGAAATTCTGTATTTTTGTGCAGGTTCAAGCTCAATCAAATTTTGGCGCCGTTACCGGGGAGGGACGGTAAGTTATTCTCTCTTTAAAGTTTACATTTTTTATTAACCTTCTTCTTTGTTTTGGTGTACAGATTTAACAAGGAATTTTTGCTGCAGTGGACATATAAGTGGCTCTAGACTCTGCTCAAGAAAGCAGAGCCTAGAAGCCCTCAGATTTGCTACATTTATGTGGCAATCTGAGTGAACTACTAACCTGTATTTTCTGCAGGTTGCCTGAATTGCATAGCTTAATATCTGTAGCATTTATTTCCTTGTTTGACTCACTGTATATACATTTCTAACACAACAGTAAAAAGTTGATTGTAAATGATAAAAATGATTTAGACTTTGCATTTGGCACGTGTCTATTTCATTACATTTTCTATTTATTGTTGAAGAGTGCTGGGGCCAAGGAATGAGTGCATAGCATTTAGTATAAGGTTCATTCTTGTATGAAATATTACTTGAGTGTTGCTTTTTTCTATACACTTGTACACTGCACTAAATTGATTTAAGGGCTTGTCCTATAAAACAAGATAAGGTGGGAAGTCATTACTCTCCCTTAGCCCACAAACAATCTCCTCACTCACTAACCCAACTTAACTAAAATTGAGTAGACATTGGCCCTAGGGACATCTCGGACTCAAATGGAGACTGACCTAAGGGGGAAGTTGATTTGAATTTGACTCTTGCCAAATTAGTGACTAAGGTTGGGGATTGAGGGGCGAAACCCCGAAGGCTGGTGGTTTGGCTTAATTAGGCCCGTCGCTTTTGCGCGGATACCTCCCACCAATCTTGCCCCTACCTAGTCGATTAACTTGTTGTCAGATTCGATAATATACCCCCGTGGACAGTCTAATCAGTTAGGAGTCATCTAGGTCTAAGGTTTACCCTAACTTAGGTTAGATTTTTTTTCTTTTTATTTGTTCGCTTATTTGTTTGTTTTTTTCTTTGTTTATGTTTGACATTTATTGTGTGATATGGCTTATAACAATAATTTTTCCAATTTTAATGGTAATCCATATTACACCCCGACCTCTTTTTCAAATATTACCAACCCGGCATATCATAACTTTAACCAACCTAATGTGTCAGATTGGTTTTATCGGAATCAATATAACTCATGCCCCCAATCTTATGACCATAATTTTCAGAATAATTTCAACTCTTCACAGAGTCAATGGGGATTCACCTCCCCCGAGTCCAATTTTCAACCAACTTGTCTTTCTTATCCACCTTGTCCACAATATTTTCAAGATTCATTCTCAATTCCACCAGTTCAATACAGAAAACCATCAATCTTGAAAATGAATATGCGTGAGTCCAAGCAACAATCATAAAATCTGACGGACTCACAATTTCACCACAAATTTCAAAACAAAACTTCATTTTTTTCAAGTCCAATCGCAACAAAACGATTGAACCAATCAACTATTAAAAGATGCTTGAAGTCATGACTTGGCTCAAATCGCTCGTAATCATGACATAGATATGATGGTCAAACTCTCCGTTCTCACTGTTTGACCATTTCTGATGTTGCTAACCATTCTGTTAGAGCCGAAGAATCATGTTGTTTTGAAAAACAAGATTCCATTTCAGCACAACCATTTGAACTTGTCCAAACTCTAAATTTTGAAAATGATATTAACAGTTTGGCAAGTTATCCCTTTCCTGAAATTGAACTTGAGAATGAATATGATCCTGAACCTCAACTTGGTGATTCAATTCTACTTCCTGATTCAATAATGACTCCAGTGTCTTCACCTGATTTCAATCTTTTTCCTGAGTCAACATTGGATCCTGTGCCAGTTCATCATGAAATTGAATCACCAATCTTTTATGATCATCATATTGAACTTGACCAATTTCATACTTTTGAAAGTTCTATTGACAAATTGGCAAGTTCTCATTTTTATGAAATTGAACTCAATGAGAAATGTGACCTAGATTCTCAAATTTGTGATCCAGTTCAAATTCCCGAATCAATATTGACTCCTGTTTTATTACCCGACTTGAGTAATATTTTAGAGTCAGTTTTGATTCCCACGCCTATCATTCTTGAACTTGAATCACCAATATTAAGTCACATTCCATTGTGGGAAAATGAATGTAGACTTGAGTTTCAACTTCTTGATTTGGACCCACTTCCTGAATCAATCTCGACTCCTGAACCTTTACTTGACTTAAGTCACTTTCCTGAGTCGGTATTAATTCCCGTACTTTCAAGTCCAAGTCAATCATTCCATCTTTTCACACTCCATTTTGGGACAAGGGTGTTGATAAAATTAACTCCGAAATTAATTATGAAATTTGGAAATTAGATGGGGTAAAATATTTAATAAAAAGCATTCATGTATATATCATTTTAGTGGGTTATATTAGAGAGATTTCTGGTGGGTTCCTCTGAACTCCACGGAAATTCGATTGGGCCGCATTTCGTGGACCAATCAGACCACCACCGGAACCACCACCTTAAGGTAATATTTTCCTTCCCTTTCTTCTGTTTCATGCATCTATGCATTAATTCATACATTGAGGATAATACATGAGATAGGTGTGGGGGAGGGTCTAACATAACTTAGATTTTTCTTTTTATTTAAAAAAAGAAAATAAAAAAATTAACATTTTCTTTACTTTTAAAAAAAACTTTTTGAAAATAAGGAAATAATATTTTGACATATTTTTTTGTAAGAAATTAAGTCAATTTTAAGGAATAAGAAAATTAAAATTAGAATTTCTTATACTTGGTCAAAATAAGATTATTTGTTTGATTTTAGGGTTAGGAAGATAATTTGTCAAAGTAATTTAGTCTTGATCTTTACCTTGATGAAATATGCACACTTCATACACTTACACACATAGGGTTCAAAAACAAAGATTCTTTTGCCTTAAAAAAAAAGAAAAAATATATCTATGAAAGATAAACAAATCTAATTATTGATTGCTAGGTGCTTTGGCCTAAGCAAGCCTTGGTATTTATGCGAAAGATGATTAGATAAGTTTGAGATATATATATATATATATATATATATATATATATATATATATATATATATATATATATATATATATATATATATATATATATATATATAAATTCTCTAATTAAGCTGGGTATTTGTGCCTAATAAAGCACAAGTATTCACGCCTAAAAATGGTTCATATAATAAAATCCTTAGTTTTGAGGCCTTGTTTGCTCGGGTCCTTAAGTCCTTGGGGTGTTTTCTCACCCGGTGCCCTAAGACCGTTTAGTTTGGGAGTCACCGATTAGAGGCTTGTTACATGGGCAGATTAAAAAGCCTAATAGAACTAAGGAATAATACCACAAAAAATAATAATAATAAATAAGGCATAAGCGTTAAAGTTAAAGAACCCTTAGTCAAAATTTCACTGTCACAAAGGTGCATATGACTTAGGGTAAAGTAATAGACTAGATGAGAAGTACAAGTTGACTCCTTACTTTGATTGATAACAAATTTTTGAATAGAGACTAAGTTTAAGAATGAAAATTCAATTTTCTTATAACTTATAGATAACTTAAATCTTACAATAATATTTTAAATATTTCTTTCAAAATGTGTTTTCAAAATATTAACATTTTTCTCTTTCTTTATGGATTTTGTGGGTGCAATTCACTGAAAACCCTCACGAGATAAAACTCGTCCTCTAGGAGTAACCTAAAGATTTAACGGCTTATTGCACAAGCTCAATGCAATCGCGTGACCTGCGAAAGTGGTCTAATAATTTTTGATTTAGTTTTGTTGTTTTGCTCGAGGACGAGCAAAAATAGGTGTTGGGGTGTGATTGCACACATTTATTGCATTATTCTTTATTACATATTCACATTTATCATGTAATAAATCTACTAAATTTCTTATCTTAAATGTCTATTTTGCAAAAGATAATCATGAGGAGAAAGAGGATAAAATCAAATAAATATCAGTTAAATTCAGATTTAACTAGATCTATTTGGTAGAGGAGAATGATCTCAAATCCAGTTGGTTAAATTCAGTTTTTGGTGAATCAAGTGGTTAAAGCTAAAGATCAACGTAGGATAATATCAAATACAGAGTCCAAATCTAAAGCGATAAACGGATAGAGAGTAGATCAACAGATGAGATGAAGCAATTTTGACTCAGATTTTGGCTGAATATATTTTAGTATTTGAATCATAACTTTCGCTACCAAAACTCAATCTGATGTTTCAAGATGATCCAGAAAGAGGACCTAAAGGGCTACAATACTTAAGTTGATCATTATTTCTAATTCTGTCATTTGATAAGTTATATTTGGTAATCAATAAGCCAATAAGCTGTAGATCAGAACTGAATATCCATATCAAATCAAGTTTGGAGATAAGGTGAGGATTCAATTCAGAAATAGCCAATTTCTCTTATCTTCATACTCCTCTACCCTCTGGATTTCTCCTATAAATACCTGCAATCTCAAAGGCAAAGAAAGAAGGACCAAGCAGAGAGTAGAACTTAGGCTAACTTGTAATTTGTAACTTAGGTTTTTAGTTTTCTTTTATGTAATTTTTGTTTTATTTATGTAACTGAGAGGAGAGGAGACTTTCATGGAGGAATGAGAGGAAGCTTGTACTGAAGGTGACACGGTGTAGTGATCTTTTCTTCCATTATTATTTGAATCGAATCGAGGTTTCCTTTTCTTTTCTATTCTTATTTTTATTCGCTTCCCTCTTCTGTGTTTGTGGATCCAAATGAAACCAATAGTCTCGAAGTTGCCTTGTCCTTGCAAGTGCCGTTGATAGCTTATGGTGATGGATATCCATTTCTATGGTAGTATAGCTCGCCCCTTCATTTTATAGTGTAAATCGGGAATGGGGAAGATCTCATCTGCCATGCTTCGCTCGCCTTCAAGTAAAGGTACATCGTCGATATGGGTAAAAGGTAAGCAGGCGCCGAAGAAGTAAGTATGTTTTTTAGGTTTTAGTTTTTCTTTCTTTTCTTGTAACTTTTAGTGTAGATCACCAACACCATAATCACCCAAATCTCTTTCACTCTTTTTCAATTTCTTTGTACATATCACTTCTATTTCTCCACCTTCTCATTCTACCACTTTCTTCCTAACTTAACTTTAACTCCATTTTTCACTTTTCTTTTTAAGAACTAAAAAAGAATTTTAACCATTAATTGTAGCTTAAAAGAGAACTTACTAAAATCTTCCATCGCTAGTCCCTCCTTGTGGATCACGACCCGCATAGCCACTTGCTATAGCGGTAGAATTGAGCACCTTGCACTACTGTTTTAAAAGTTCTAAATTCTGTATTTTTTGTGCAGGTTCAAGCTCAATCAGGAAGCAAGAGTGCTTGTAATAGAAGGTGACAATCTATTAAAAGTGCTCTCTTAACTTATCTTTGTTTTCTTCTCTAACTCCTTTTACATGTTTAGCTAATCTTTTCTCTCATGGCAACTAACTACTAACCACTAACTAGTCTTACTTCTTATTTGATAATCCACATGAATCTAATAGCCTCTACTTGGCCTTGCTCTTGTAAGAGCCATTGATGGCTCATGATGATGGATCTAACACTTTAAGATCTAAATCTTTAACTAGCTAACATTACTTTATTTCATTCTTACTCTTATTGGGTTTTGATGATTTAAGTGTAGCTTACACTTGTTGGTTGAATTTGGATGTGAAAGTTAACATATGAGCCATGCTTTGTAAAGCTCTTGAACCAAGGACTAGTGATGGCCAATGATACATGTGAGGCAACTATCACTAAGAGGTTACCATGTTGGTGGAGTCATTAGTAGTTAGTAGCCATGGATTTTCTTTATCTTTTTACTTTATTTTAGAAATATATCAAAAATCACATATATCTTATCTTCTATGTTTCCTACTTCATCGTATTTCATCGTACTCTTCTCTTACCATTCTTTGTTTTCTTTTCTTTTGATTCTTTCAAACATTGAAGAACTTTTAACACACACGTGAATCAACCGGTAAAGCTTCTATCGCCTCCCGTCCCTGTGGATTCGACTCGTTTTAGCCTCTATGCTATAACGGAAGTATCGAGGAAGCCAAAGCACACACACTTTAAATCTTGATTTAAAAACATACACTTTTCGTGCACGATTTTCCCCCGATCAAATTTTGGCGCCATTGCCGAGAATGGGAACAGTTTGATTTCACGTTTTTGTTAACTTTTCTTCTTTATTTTTTAGTGTGCAGGTCAAATTCTTTAGCATTGCAGAAGTCCACACTTGCTCTTGTGTGGTTGGGTAAATTCTTGTAAATTCTTATACTCTGCTGCTAGTTTTATTTTTATCACCTGTGCACTGTAATAATTTTAAGAACTAAAATGCAGAGATTGGATTCTTTAAAACGGTTTAGATATTTGCATATAAGTACGTGTAAATTTTCATTCCAATATACTGAATTTTGTTCTTGTGTTGTTGTGATCTTGCAGGAGGTGTACATATTGCATAGCATATAGTTAGGACAAATACGGGGGTGATTTACTCGCTTTTTATGTTCATTCCTATCTATGTTGTACACTTGCACAAATTGAACTTAAGGGTAACACCCAATACAACATAAGGTGGGGAAGTCATTACCCTCCCTTAGCCCAAAAATTACCTCCCTACTCACACAACCCAAGCCTAAATAAAATTTTCTAGACGTTGGCCCCTAGGGACATCTCGAACTCATTTAAGAGATTGACCTAAGGGAAAAGTTGTTAGAAGTTGACTCTTGTCAAATCGGTGTCTAAGGTTAGGGATTGAGAGGCGAAACCTCGAAGAACAGTGGTTTGGCATAATTATGCCCGTTGCTCCGGCACGGATACCTCCCACTGATCTTGCCCCTACCTGGCCGATTAACTCATGATCAGTTTCGACAATATACCCCCGTGGACAGTCTAACCAGTTAGGAGTCGTCTAGGTCTAAGTCAACCCTAGCATAGGCTTTTTTTTTTCTTTTTCTTTATTTGTTTGTTTGTTTGTTTGTTTTTCTTTCTTGTAAATTGTGATATGAATTTTAACAACAACAATTTTTTCAATCCAAATATGAATCCATATTTCACTCCGACCTCATTTGACTCGGATAACTTCGATCCGGCTATGTACAACATGAACCAACCATATTTGTCGGGTTGGGATTATCCGACTCAATATGACCCATACCCCCAATCTTATGACTATAATTTTCAAAATAATTTCAACTCTTCACAGAGTTCATGGGGATTCACCTCCCCTGAGTTAAACTTTCAACCACCTTATCCACAATTTTTATTCCCTGATTTGGATCCATATCCTCCTTTTCCTGTTCCACCAACCGAAGAAAAATCCAATTTGAAAAGGAGTATGGAAGCCATGCTTGAGTCCCAACAACAAATTCAAAATTTGCTCAATTCACAATCCTTCCCAAATCAAACTCCATATCCTCCTTTTCTAGAACATCCAATTGAAGAAGAATCTAAGCTAGAAGAGCGTTTGGAAGTCTTTTGTGAAAAATTGCAATGATTTCAAAATATGTTGGACTCATCACCTCAGCCAAATATTCAAGAATCCAACTCATCTTTTTCAGTCTCACCGATTCAAAATGAACAACCATCAATACTGATTTGAGTATGGAACCCTTGCGTGAGTCTGAGCAGCAATCGCAAAATCCAATGGACTCACAATTTCACTACAATTTTTAAATCAACTTCCATACTTGACTTTTCAAGAAGAACCAATTTCAAAAAGTATGGAAGACATGATTCAGACTCAAAAGTCTGTTACCCGGCCTATCAGTAGGTTAGACTCACTAATGAGCAAATTGATCAATGAGAGCGAGGAAAGTCTTTCTTGTCAACCTTTAACCAATCCTTATATCCCTGACTCTACTGATTGGACCCAAGAATCATGTCATTTTGAAAATCCAGCTTCAATTTCATCATGCCAACCTGAACTTGACCAACATCACATCCTTGACATTTTGGCAAATTATTCTTTTCCCGAAATTGAACTTGAGCTTGAAAGTGATCCTGAACCTCCAGTTGGGCATTTCATTTCACTTTTTGATTCAATAATGACTCCGGTATCTTTATCAAATTTTTTTCTCTATTCCAAAGTCAACATTGAATCCTATACCAGTACACCGTGAAATGGAATCACCAATCTCTTATGATCATACTTCGTTGCTGGGGAATGTGTGTGAACATCAATTCTTTAGTTTGGACCCCACTTTTGAACCAATTTTGACTCCCCTTTTTGAATCTTGACTTGATCTGAGTCAAATTCCCGAGTCCGTATCGATTTCTATTCCTGTTCCATTTGAGTCCAAATCAATCATCTCCCAAATTCACACTTCATTGTTGGACAAGAATGTTGAAGAAAATGACTTAGTAATTATTTTTGAAAATTGAAAATTAGATAGGGATAATTTTTTCAATAAGATCATTCGTTCAATCATTCTTTTACTGGGTTGTATTAGAGAGGTCATTAGTGGGTTTCTGCAAGATCCACGATAACTTAATAGGGTAGTAACACTTGGCCTAGTCAGACCACCACCGGGACCACCACCATGAGGTAATCTTCCTTCCCTCTCCATTTGATTCATGTATGTGCACATTCACGATGCATTGAGGACAATGCATGAGATAAGTGTGGGGGAGGGTTTACTAACATAGTTAGTTTTACATTTTCTTTCTTTTACACTTTTTTTTAATTTAAAAAAAATTTTAGAAACTCTTTTCTTTTCTTTTTACAAAACTTTTTGAAACAAGGTAAATAGTTTTGATTTATTTTTAAGAAAATTAAGATTATCTTAGGAACTAAGAAGACCTAAAATTATGAAATTTTAAACTGAGTCAAAATAATAGATCTTATTTAAATTTTAGGATAAGGAAGTAAGATTGGAAAGATAATTTGATCTTGAATTTTTGCCTTAGATTTATGCACTTCACACTTACACAATTTTTGGGATTGAAACAAAGACTGAAAATGCCATAAAAATATATTAAAAAAATGATGATAATAAAAATCACTTATTGAAGTTGGGTAATTATGCCTCAGGAAGCATGACTATTCACACCTAAAATAGTGGATAAAATCAAAATAATCCCCTTTAGTTTTGTGGCCTTGTTTACTCGAGTCCTTAAGTCCGAAGGATGTTTTCTCATCTGGTGCCCTAAGACCATCTAGTTTAGGAGTCACTGGCTAAAGGCTCACTACCCGGGTAAATAAGAAAGCCTAAGAAAACTAAAGGAAGATAATATATATATATCAAATAAATAGCATGAAAGTTAGAGTCGATATCCCAAAAACCTTCACTGTTCACAAAGTGCATATTTTTCTAAGAGTTTTATGAAAGATCAAAGAGTCGATTCAATTTTAAATTCTTACATTTAATTTGTAACAAGATTTTATATTTCGACTTAGTTTAAGGAAGAACAATTTCTAGTTAACCTCTGACCTTGGATCACTTATATTTTCGCAAAAATATTTCAACAGTTTTCTCTATTTCAAAAATGCGTTTTTAAAATACTAACATTTGATTTCTTTTGTTATGAATTTTGTAGGTGTAATCCGCTGAAAACCCTCAGAAGACAAAACTCCTCCTCTAGGGAAAACCTAGAGGTTTAACGGCTTGTTGCACATGCTCAGTGCAATCGTGTCACCGGCGAAAGTAGTATAATAATTCCTTTAGTTTTTGTTTTACTAGGGACGAGCAAAAGTTAAGTGTGGGGGTGTGATTAGTCTCTAAAACTGCATATTTCATACTACATCTTCACATTTATTTAATATTAAATTCTGCTAATAACACCACTCTTGCATGTTTCTAGGTCCATGGTGTGCAATGAAGAAGAAGACCCTAAATCACCATTTAATGGGTGATTAAAGGCCTATAATATAGCCATTGACCTTGAAGAGCTGTTTTGTCAAAACCAGGGGCTGAAAATCAGAAATCGGGCACTGATGCCGACAGGGGACAGACGGGACAACGCGTGGCCCGAAGCGCTGCACACCCGGCTCTAGAAGAGCCGCAGAAACACAGCTTTTGCCGCGTTTTTGCGGCTGTACGGGCGCGGCCGCGCCCGTACTTTGGGCCAGGGTTTGTCCTCTGGCCTCCCTTTCCCCTGGTGCCTATATATACCCCCGTGGGGTTCTGTATTAAGAGATATGCAGAGTTTAGAGTAGTTTTGATCTCCATTTTGTAGCTTAGGGTAGTTTATGTTAGTGTTCTTCTTCATCCTCTTTTGTATTTTCCATTTCTTTTAGATCTTGTAATAGGAGAGAGAGTGGTGCATGATGAGGAAGCAAGAGTACTTGTAATAGAAGGTGACAATCTGTGAAAGGTGCTCTCTTAACTTATTTTTATTTTTTCTGTAACTCCTTTTACAGGTTTAGCTAATCTTTTCTCTCATGGCAACTAACTATTAACCACTAACTAGTCTAACTTCTTATTTGATAATCTACATGAATCTAATAGCTTCTACTTGGCCTTACTCTTGCAAGAGCCATTGATGGCTCATGATGATGGATTTAACACTCTAACATCTAAATCTCTAACAAGCTAACATTACTTTATTTTATGCTTGCTCTTATTAGATTTTGATGATTTAAGTGTAGCTTGTACTTGTTGGTTGAATTTCGATGTGAAAGTTAACATATGAGCCATACTTTGTAAAGCTCTTGAACAAAGGACTAGTGATGGCCAATGATACATGTGAGGCAACTATCACTAAGAGGTTACCATGTTAGTGGAGTCATTAGCAGTTAGTAGCCATGAGTTTTCTTTATCTTTTTACTTCATTTTAGAAATATATCAAAAACCACAAATATCTTATCTTCTATGTTTCCCACTTCTTCGTATTTCACTGTACTCTTCTCTTACCATTCTTTGTTTTCTTTTCTTTTGATTCTTTCAAACATTGAAGAACTTTTAACACACACGTGAATCAACCGGTAAAGCTTCTATCGCCTCCCGTCCCTATGGATTCGACTCGTTTTAGCCTCTATGCTATAACGGAAGTATCGAGGAAGCCAAAGCACACACACTTTAAATCTTGATTTCAAGACATATACTTTTCGTGCGCGATTTTCCCCCGATCAGTTAACATATGGGTCATGCTTTGAAACGCTCTTGAACCAAGGACTAGTGATGGCCAAGGATACATGTGAGACAACTATCACTAAGACGTTAGCATAGTTAGTGGAGCCATTAGTTGTTAGTCGCCATGAGTTTTCTTTCCTTTTTACTTTGTTTTAGAAATATAACAAAAAGCACAAAAATTATTTCCTCTATGTTTCTCACTTCTTCGTGCTTCACCGTACTCTTCTCTTTTCATTCTTTGTTTTCTTTTCTTTTCATTCTTTAAAATGTTGAAAAAACTTTAACACACACGTGAACACACCGGTAATGCTTCTATCGCTTCCCGTTCCTGTGGATTCGATCTGTTTAGCCTCTATGCTATAACGGAAATATTGAGGAAGCCAAAGCACACACATTTAACTATTGATTTCAAAACATACACTTTTTGTGCACGATTTTCCCCCGATCAGTATTGAGCCTAGGCTCTCACTCCTTTAGTACATCCAGACGGTAAATTAATGGTAAAGAAATTTGCTAGTGGAATGCATGAATCCCGGTTATACAATCCAACTACGAAGCATAAAGTTATTTATTCCCCTTTGTTCATCCTTCTTTTGATTCATAAATCCCTTCCATCTTTTCACTTTTTAGTTACCGTCGTCTTTATACCAACCTAAGATATGGAAGGACAGGTAATGTAGCGGCATGTAAGATGTGGTTTACTTTCACCCGATTCTTGCACTATTTGATTCCGATACGTCGCATTGCTTTATGTCAGATAGTTTTACTGCTTAACATTCTACAGGGAACGGAACGAAGTTACTATTCATAAGTATCTATTTCCTCAAATTAACGATCTCTTCGACCAACTTTTTGAAGCTCAGGTATTTTATAAACTTAATCTGCAGTCGGGTTATCATTCAGAAGACAGTATTTGAGACTCGCTATGGTTATTCTAAATTCTTGGTTATACTTTTCAGAGTAATCAACATTCAGTATCCAATAGTTAATATCGATTTTTTTATTATGATCAGTTTTATCAGGCTTTTCTATATTTTTGATATTTTGGTCTACTCCTAAAGTGATAGTAAACATGTAGTACATCTAAGAATTTTATTATAGACTCTTCGCCAAGCACAACTTCATGCCACACAGATAAAAGATGGTCAGTTCTAAAGTCATAAAGGGCTTTTCTAATACAGGATTTGATATTATTTCTATGGATTTCATCACTATGAGTTTCTATGGATTTTTATGGATTCCATCACTATGGATTTTTATGAATTTCGTCAGTTTTGCCTCGCAGTCCAAAAGGGATATTATTTATCATCTTACCAAGTCAACTTATCTCATATATTCAGAATGGGTCACGAATCACCAGCTAAGGCCCCAAAATAACCGCTCAGTGATAAAGGAGGTAGAGGTGCAGAGACAGCCAAAAGGTTTGCCAAGAAGCAGCTACCCTTGAAAGAGTGCATAATAGCTCACTGATCGGCTGCAAGATCTACTAAAGTTCTGGCAGTAGTAGTCTCTTATTAACAGATATCAGGCCATTATTAATATGACACCGTCTGAAGCTTTATATGGCAGGAAGTGCATAAGACGTTTAGATCCCAAGTTCATTATTCAGTTGATTTGTGAGCATTATACCCTCAATTATTCATATCTTAATTAGTATAATCCTCATACTTATCTTTTCTGTGTTCATCCCCCCCTTATCGAAATTTTGAGGATGAAATTTTTGTAAGATGGATGGAATGTAACACACCGTCCCCGGAATACGTACCTGAATATGTGCCCTATTTTTTGATCATGTTTTTCTATTTTTATGTATTTATTTGTATTTTATGATTATTTATATTACTATTGGGCATCGGATCCAGATCCTTGGACTTAGAGTCAGCCCGAGGCTGAACCCGGGACCTGCTCTTAGTGTACGACTTGATTTGACCTCTCTAGTAGTCAGACTACACCGATTTTAGTTTCAAATATTGATTTTCAATATTTTGGGTTTTCAGGATTTTTTGGATTTTTTTGAACTATTTTGCAAAATCTCCTTAAATCGGTGTCAATCGATATTACTAATTGATTCCAGGATTTTAATTTACAAATAAGATTGAATTTTTTGAATCTGATTTCACATTATTTGTCAGGATAATATTTTCTAGTATTGAAAAATTTTGGAGATTTTTCTGAATTAGTCAAAAATTTTCAAATAAAATAATATTTGTATTTTCCTGGGTCCAGAACTTGGTCCGGGTGTTTCTCTGATTTTCCCTTTTTCTTTTTCTCTTCTCTTTTCTTTCCTTTTTCTTTCTCTCTCTTTCTTTTCATTTTTCCTTTTTTTTTTTTCTTTTCTTTTCTTTTTTTCCTTCCACTAACTTCCACACTCTTCTACACTCTTGCATCCCTGATTGGGGGAAAATTGCGCATGAAAAGTGTATGTTTTAAACTCAATAGTTAAAGTGTGTGTGTTTGGCTTCCTCGATACTTCCATTATAGCATAGAGGTTAAAACGAGTCGAATCCACAAGGAAGGGAGGCGATAGAAGCTTTACCGGTTGATTCACATGTTAAAAGTTCTTTAATGTTTTAAAGAACGAAAAGAAAAGAAAATAAAGAATGAAAAGAGAAGTACAGTGAAATACAAAGAAGTGAGAACATAGAAGATAAAATGTTTGTGTTTTTGGAATATTTCTAAAACAAAGTGAAAAAGAAAGAAAACTTATGGCTACTAACTACTAATGACTCCACCAACATGCTAACCTCTTAGTGATAGTTGCCTCACATGTATCCTTCGCAATCACTAGTCCTTGGTTCAAGAGCGTTTCAAAGCATGACCCATATGTAACTCATCATATCCCCACTCAACAAAATAAGAGCAAGCTACACTTAAACCATCAAAACAAAACAAAAGTAAGCATGGAGTAAAGTAATATTAGCTTGTTAGAGAGTTAGGAAGTTAGAGTCTTAGATCCATCATCATGAGCTATCAATGGCTCTTGAAAGAGCAAGGCCAAGTAGAGGCTATTAGATTCATGTGGATTTTCAAATAAGAAGTTAGCAAATTAGTGGTTAGTAGTTAGTTGCCATGAGAGAAGATTAACTAAACATATAAAAGGAGTTAGAGAGAAGAAAATAAAGAGAGGTAAAGAGAGAACCTTTCATAGATTGTCACCTTCTATTACAAGAACTTTTACTTTCCAACCATATACCACTCTCTCTCCTATTACAAGGTCTATAAGAAATGGAAAGTACAAAGGAAGAAGAAGAACTAGCCTAATCTAAACTACCCTAAACTACAACTGAAAAGAAACTACCCTAACTCTCTATATTTCCTTCTCTTCAGAACCCCGGGGGTATTTATAGGCACCAGGGGAAAAGGGGCCTGGGGGACAACCCCTGGCCCAAAGCATGGGCGCGGCCGTGGCCGTACGGCCGCAGAAACGTGTCTAGCCGCGTTTTTGTGGCTCTTCTTAGAGCCCCGCGTGCTGTCGCGTCTGTCCCGTGTCGGCTGCTGGTCCCGATTTCTAGTTTTGGGCCCCTGCTTTTGACGAATAGCTCTATAAGTCAATGGCTATATTATAGGCCTTTAATCACCATTAAATGGTGATTTAGAGTCTTCTTCTTCATTGCACACTATGGACCTAGAAACATATAAGAAAGGTATTATTAACAGAATTTAATATTAAATAAATGTGAAGATGTGGTATGAAATATGTAGTTTTAGAGACTAATCACACCCCCACACTTATCTTTTGCTCATCCCGAGCAAAACAAAAAAAAAGTAAGGAAATTATTACACCACTTTCCCAGGTGACGCGATTGCACTGAGCATGTACAACAAGCCGTTAAACCTCTAGGTTTCCCCTAGTAGAGGAGTTTTATCTCCTTAGGGTTTTCAGCGGATTACACCCACAAAATCCATCAAGAAAGAAATCAAATGTTAGTATTTTGAAAACGCATTTTGAAATAGAGAAAAGTGTTGAAGTATTTTTGCTAAAATATAAGTGATCCAAGGTCGGAGGTTAACCAGAAATTGTTCTTTCTTAAACTAAGTCGAAATGTAAAATCTTTTTATAAATTAAATGTAAGAATTTAAAATTGAATTGATTATCTGATCTTTCATAAAACTCTTAGAAAAATATACACTTTGTGAATTGTGAAGATTTTTGGGATATTGACTAAAACTTTCATGCCATTGATTTGTGTATATTCATTTTTTCTTTTTTCTTTTTTCTTCCCTTAGTTTTCTTAAGCTTTCTTATTTACCCGGGTAGTGAGCCTTTAGCCGGTGACTCCCAAACCAGATGGTTTTAGGGCATCAGATGAGAAAACATCCCTCGAACTTAAGGACTCGAGTAAACAAGGCAACAAAACTAAAGGGGATTATTTTATTTTTTTCACCATTTTAGGTGTGAATAATCATGCTTGCTGAGGCATAATTACCCAACTTCAATAAGTAATTTTTATTATAATTATATTTTTAATATATTTTTACGGCATTTTCAGCCTTTGTTTCAATCCCAAAATTGTGGTGTGAAGTGCATAAATCTAAGGCAAAATATTCAAGATCAAATTATCTTTTCAATCTTACTTTCTTATCCTAAAATTTAAACAAGATCTATTATTTTGACTCAGTTTAAAATTTCATAATTTAGGTCTTCCTAATTCCTAAGATAATCTTAGTTTTCTTACAAATAAATCAAAACTATTTACCTTGTTTCAAAAAGTTTTGTAAAAGAAAAGAAATTTTTTTAAATCAAAAAGAAGTATAAAAGAAGAAATGTAAAACTAACTATGTTAGTAAACCCTTCCCCACACTTATCTCATGCATTGTCCTCAATGCATCGTGAATGTGTACAGACATGAAACAAATGGAGAGGGAAGGAAAATTACCTCATGGTGGTGGTTTCAGTGGTGGTCTAACTGGGCTAAGCGTTGCTACCCAATCAAGATATCGTGGATCTTGCAGAAACCCACCAGTGACCTCTCTAATATGACCCAGTAAAAGAATGATTGAGTGAATGATCTTATTTAAAAATTTATCCCCATCTAATTTCCAATTTTCAAAATAATTACTGAGTCATTTTCTTTAACATTCTTGTCCAACAATGAAGTGTGATTTTGGGAGATGATTGATTTGGACTCAAATGGAACGGAACAAAAACCGATACTGACTCGAGAATTTGACTCAGATCAAGTTGAGATTAAAAACAAGGAGTCAAAATTGGTTCAAAAATGGGGTCCAAATCAAAGAATTGATGTTCACACACTTTCCCCATCAATGAAGTGTGGTTATAGGATATTGGTGATTCAATTTCATGGTGTACTGGTACAGGATTCAATATTAACTCTGGAATAAAAAAATCTGGTAAAGATACGGAGTCATTATTGAATCAAAAAGTGAAATGAAATTACCACTTTGAGGTTCAGAATCACTTTCAAAATCAAGTTCAATTTCGAGAAAATGATAACTTGCCAAAATATCAAAGTGGTTTCAAGATTTTGGGCAAGTTCAAATGGATGTAATGAAATTGAATCTTGATTTTTGTCCACGGAAGGAATGTGAATGGGTGAAATGATCGATTCAAGTTCAGGAAGTATAGGAGTCAAAACTGGCTCAAGAATGTCACTTAATTCAGGTAACACTACAGGAGTCGATATTGATTCAAGGATTGGACTCGAATCGCTAACTTGAAGCTCAGGTTCACATTCATTTTTAAGTTAAATTTCAGAAAATGGATAACTTGCCAAAGTATCAGGAATTGGATGTTGGTCAAGTTCAAGTTGGTATGATGAAATTGAAGCTGGATTTCCAAAATGGCATGATTCTTGAGTCATATGAACATCTGATGGATATGGGAACTTATTCATATTTTGTATTATTCGCTTAGTCTCTTGCACGAATTCCATAGTTTTTTCCCACAATAATTTTTTTTGATTGGTTCTGGAAAAGAACTATATGAATTTTGGAAATTTGTGGACATGAGGAGGCCATCTTGTTTTCAAATTGTTTTTAGGCCTCTATCGCTTCTTCCAAAGTCCTTTGCAACGATAATTTTTCTTCAATTGGTGATTCAGAAAAAGGAAGATATGAAGCAGAATTGGGGAATGAATATTGTGAAAATTGTGGACAATGTGGTTGAAAATTTGACTGGGGGGAGTGAATCCCATGAACTCTGTGAAGAATGAAAATTATTTAAAAATTATAGTCATAGGATTGGGGATATGAATTATATTGAGTCGGATAATCCCAACTCGGCATATATTGTTGGTTCATATTGTACATAGCCGGGTCAGAGTGTTGGCCCAGAGGCCCTTCACTCTAGTTTTGATGATGATTAACTCATGTAGTTATAGTTTACTAATAATATTGTGATATTAAGTTTCAGATATTTGATCAAGATATTAGTAGGTGTTTAGCTTCAGCAAAGTATTTTAGAGCTTTCACACGGTGATTCAAGAGCTCGAGCGTCAAGTTCACATCTAGCACTCGGTTGGAGTCAAGCTCGGTGGATCACGTTTGAATCGAGTCGACTTGGAGACGGCGTTCTACAAGAAGACATCGGTTTGTTTAGTTTAAGATTGTGTTTAGATCATTGTAAAGATTAGATAGTGTTGATATGCTCAAGTTCACTATACACACACACTTGTTTTAAGTTTATTGGTTTTTGGTTTTCAGTTTAACCAATATTGGATTTCATGTCAAAAATGTAGATATACTATATTTCATGTATATTGGATTCTATCCATATACAACATGCTTCAAAGTTGTTTAAATATGATGTTTTGTATTTACATATGTTTTGAAAAAATCAGATTTCCATTTCAAAAATCCAAGTTTCAAAAAATACGGATTTTGGTTTAAGGAAATTTTCAATCTCACAAAAATGGTTCAAATTGTTTAAAAATATGTGTTGAATTTTTATCACACATATTTGTATTTCAAAGATATAATAAGAACATATTTTTTTGAAATTTATAAGATTTTATGGGATTTAATTAAAGATAAAACATCAAGTTTTTAAATCCTATATTAGGCTGGACTAGCTGTCTGCCGGTCGATCGGGCCGGTCGACCGGAGTAGAAGTTGGTCGACCGGACCGGTTGACCGACGTGCACAGGACGTGCACACAGTCAGGGCTGGTGGGCCGGTCGACCAGACGGTCGACCGTCCAGAGAGCTCTGCTCTCTGGAAATGGCCCCGGTCGACTGGGCCGGTCGACCGGCAGAGAGCTCTGCTCTCTGTATCCAGTCTCGGTCGACCGGAGGCACAACGGTCAGAAATCTGACCGTTGGGCCAGTCGACCGGAAGGGCAAATCTGCCCTTTCCAGCTGCCAACAGGCAGATTCCTTTGGGCGCTATAAATACCCCCATTTGAATTGGTTTTTAAGAAGTTCTTTAGAGAGCAATTTTTCCCACTTTTACAAGTGTTTAATAGCAAGTTTTTAAAAGAGTTTTTGGGTTTAAAAGATCATTCTTTATTTATTTCAAGGGTTGGAAAAATCAAAGAAAAATAGAGTATTTGGGATATATTGTTTTGTTCTTCATTTCTATCAAATTCTAATTGTTTTCCCAAGTATTTTTCTTTGTTATTTGATTTCAAACACCTTGATTTCTCACACTTTAGCTTATCATATCTATCCTATCTATTAAGATCTTGTTTAGTGAGAAAAGATTTGATTTGTGGTCTTTTTGATCACCTTGTGTTATAAACCTCATTTCCTTATTGTTGGTATCCCTCTTGTGTAGAGGTGATTGTGGAGGTTGAGTTGGAATCCCTCTAAGTGTAGAGGTGATTGTGGTTGTGTGGCATTGATCCTAATCCTTCTAGTAAGAGGTGGATTGTTGTTTGGCTAAGTGCCTATCCCTCATTTGTGAGGTTGATATTGTGTTGGTTTGTGCCTTGCCTCTAGTGAGAGGTTGTATTGGTTGAGAGAGGAGTTGTGTACTCCCTAATTGTATTTGCCCAAATCCTCAGTGGAGGTACCCTGTGTGGAAAGTCCTGTGCGGACGAGTTAGTGAAAATCCTTCTGTGTGAAGGCAGGGACGTAGAGTTGTGTGCTCGAATCTCGAAATATATCTCAGTGTTTGCGTTTGATCCACTTTCTCTAACTCTCTCTCATTTATATTGTGTCTTGCATCATTCATATTGCTTATTCATACTTATATGCTTGGTTGTGTTTGTTTGTGTGCCTCACTTGTGTTTAACCAAGAGAGATTCATAAAGCACCTCAACTCTTATTTAGAGGAATTTAGAAGAGATACTCCAGAGCCCTTCACCGAGAATTCGGCTACACTCTTTGGTTACACTAACTGTGTTGCATTTTTTTTTAAATTTCGCATTATTTGTCATAGATTAGCCTTACACCTATTCACCCCCCCTCTAGGTGTACTTTCAATTGGTATCAGAGCCTACGCTCCTGATATTAGCTTTAACCACCTAGGAGTGAGATCTTGGTTGCTAATCTATCATTTGCATTTGCACACATATTGTTTGCACTCATGGATTACCCTCCCATGTTTGATATCTCTAAAATTAATATATGAAAGGTTAGGATGAGTTGCACTTAAAAGCCATAGGTTATAAAATTTACCTTGCCATTACTAAGGAATCTTACCTTAGTAATAGCATGCATATAGAGGCCAATGCACTCGCCCTAGAGGCACTTAGAAAATCACTTATCAAAAAATATTTAAACATGATTTCTCATTGTGATTCCGCCTTTGCAGTGTGGAACATCTTGACCTCTCCAAAGCTTCAATTGCCAATCCAAATGGAGAAGGAATCTAGTGGAGAAGAATCCGACCAACGTTGCTTCATGGTCCAAGGGAATGACTCCCTTGAGGTACATTCGGATACTCAACTAGATAGTTCTAGAGCTTCTTGTGATGATTATGTTGATCCTGATGCATTGAATGAAGAGCTATCTATTGTTTGTGAGAACCTCTTTGAAAAATATAAAGTTTTGAAAAAGAAAACTTTTAAATTAACTAAAGAAAATAAAGAGTGATTTTCTAAACTTGATATTATTTTGCAAGAAAGAGATGAGATTTCTAATGAAAGGAATTCATTGAAATCCAAACTTGATCTTGCCCTAAAAGAAAATGAAATTTTAAAAAATAAAAATGATTGTGACATTATTTTGAAGAAAAATGAAGTTCTATCTTCAAAACTTGATTTTGTTATAAAAGAGAATGAATCTTTGAAAATAAAAATTGCTTTAATTTCAAAGGACTTGGATTTGGTTTCTAAGAAAAATATTTCTTTAAAAATGATATAGATTCACATGTTTGTCATGCTAGTGTAGCTTCATCGTCTAGCATACCTATTGCATGCACCACCTTTTCTATAATTGAAAATGATATTTGTATGCTTAAGAAGAGTGTTAATTGTTTGGGCTCCACTTTGAGCCAATATGCCATGAAACACACACGGTTGGAATCCATGTTTCGAAAGAAACAAGTTCCAAATATGTATGCACACAAATCACGGCATATACATGCTTCCCACGTTCACACTCATAACACTATGTATGCTCATGTGTACACTTGTACACATTGTGGACGTAAGGGCCACCTTGCTAAGTTTTGTTATGATAGAGTACATGATGTAAATTTAGCAAATAAATTTGTTTGAGTTAGGAAAGGAGCTAACCCCCTTCGACCCAAAAGAGTATGGGTACCAAAATCTACTCCTATTTTATTTGATGTAGGTGTGGGCTCTCACTTGACGTGAGAGTGATGGTTCCTTGAGGTGGATGCGTTCCGAGCTTAAAGGTGACAATTTGGATGCATCACTTTCAAGGAGAGTTTGGTGGGAGGACCACCTTGATTTGGAGACATAGAGATGCACCCTCATAGTTTTAGTAACGATCTCTAACTCCCATTTATGTTTACATGCTTCCATTCTTGGTTTTTAGCATGTTTGATGTTTCTTGATTATTATATTAAATGTATTGATAATTAGATTAGTGATATACATGATTAGTATTTGAGATACACCCATGTTTTATATGGACCATTATTTTTGTGTACTCACTTAGTTTATCTATTGTCTATATCCTAGTCTAATACATGTGTATTTACTTAATAATCATATTTGTTTATGTAACATTTTATGCTTCATGATTTGATTACATGTTTAGATGTTAGTTTTCATTAAAACTTGAGTATATACTTGTACAACTAGTAAGACACAAATAGATTATTAAATATTTGTGCTTGATTGCTCATTTGTACTCATTAGATGTACTAGTATAACCTAGTTTTGATGATTCATGCATTTTGATTTGTATTCTCTATTTTTGTGCATGTTTTTCATGTTTGTGATTAGCTTCATGTATATGTCTATTTTGTCTAAACTAATAGTTGTACATATACATCCTTGAGCCACTTGCTTTCATGCATATACTTTTGTGGACTCTTTCATGTTTGGATATGTATGTATACTCTAGTTGTACAAAGCATACATATGCCTTGAAGTTTAAATTGTTTCAATGAAAATTAAATTTTAATGATTTTCGTGTTTTTGTTTATAAAGGAATTTCACATTGAGCGTATTGCTTATTTCTATGACTTTGTATTTCACATTATACTTACACACTCACATCATTCTTGTTAACTCATGATTTGTTTTCATGAGACTATATGTGCTTATAGACCTTTGAGTGTTTGATGATCATGTGATTTTCATATTTCATGGATATTCCCTTGTTTTATTCCTTACTTGAAGGATTTCGTACTAAGTTTGCAATTTTATCATATAACTAGTTGCGTATTCTTCATTTTGGTAGAGTTTTCAATTGTGCTAAAACTATTTTCAAACTTATTTTTGAAAATCCCTACCCATCTAAGGGCGGTTGGTTGGGCGACCATACCTTGTATGCATTATTGAAAATCTATTTAAACATGTGCATGAAATGGGTGGTAGGGAGTATGAGTTATACACTTAATTCTCATTGTGTTTTCAATTGGTTTCACAATTGATATCTATTTTATATAATCATATTTGTTTCTATATATGTATGCTTCAACTTCAAATAGTATCAATTTCGATTGGTATTTAACTTTTCATACATATATATGTGTTTTGATTGTGCTTACTATATTTTTATATCTTTGAGCACAAATTTTGCCATGTTAAGCTTGATTTAGTCTTTAATGACAATTATTTTTAAATTGGTATCTTATATAAGCTTATGCATCGTTTTTATTAGTATTTCATAAAGGGGGAGAAAACTCATGTTTTACCTTTCAATCGGTTTTGTTTACCTTTGGTATCTTACTCCTACTCTTTATGTTGAAAAATGATATCTTACTTTTCATTTGGTTTCCTATGCTCCTAATGAAAATTATTTTCAATTGGTATATGTTTCATTTGCAATATTGGTATCAAGAATCTTAAATTGATAGTATTCTCTATTTGGTATCTCTATTGTAAAATGATTTTAGTGTTTAACCAAAAATTGGTTTATGTTTTTCAATTGGTATCAAAAGTGTTAAAATATTTTCAATTGGTACTAATTTTTACAATTGGTATCATGATTACCTATATATTCATATCTTTCAATTGATATCAAAATTTTTGTTGGTTTCTTCAAAACGTTTTGTTTATTTCAATTGGTACCATGATGTTTCGATGTATACCTTCGTACTAAATTGATATATCTTTCAATTGGTATCATTTTGATTTGTATTGCTTATATGCAAGGGAAGCTTAACATCTTCTCTATATATAGATTCATGTTGAGTGTATGTCATATTGACACGTGTGTAGTAGGAGCTTCACATCTCCTTTTATACATTGCATATTATGCTTTATGTGGCTAGGGTTTAGTCATCTCTTTTTATATAAATGCATGTATGCAGGGGGAGTTAACTTCACGTCTCTCCTCTTCATGAATGTATATAGCATATACACTTTTATTGTTTTGATTTATGCACAAAGGGAGAAAATATTATTTATGCCCTTTATTGTTTGAACCCCTTTGTTGATGAATTGCCAAAAAGGGGGAGAGATATTTTGGAGTTTGATATATGCATGTTTGTTTACATATTTGCTTATATGCAGGTTATTTAAATTTGTTATCTTTTACTATTGGTATCAAAAGCATCTTTTGTTGGTATTGGTATCAAGAGCATCTTTTATTGTTTTGTTGGTATCAAGAGTTTTGTTGGTATTAAGAGCAACATTGTTTTTAAGAACATGTTTATTTTAAAATTGATATCAAAAGCATGTTTATTCATTGGTATAAAAGATCATTTTTGTTTCATTTCTTATTTTATGCATGTTTATGCATATCTATGTTGAGCATTCATGACATATCTTTATTGTTTATTGCTATGCATGAGTTAAGGGGGAGCTTCTATGAAGCTTAACTTTAATCCATGCATATATAACTCCATGAGTTTTGTCATCATCAAAAAGGGGGAGATTGTTGGCCCAGAGGCCCTTCACTCTACTTTTGATGATGATTAACTCATGTAGTTATAGTTTACTAATAATCTTGTGATATTTAATTTCAGATATTTGATCAAGATATTAGTAGGTGTTTAGCTTCAACAAAGGTATTTTGGAGCTTTCACATGGTGATTCAAGAGCTCGAGCGTCAAGTTCACATCTAGCAATTGGTGGAGTCAAGCTCGGTGGATCATGTTTGGATCGAGTCGACTTGGAGACGGCGTTCTACAAGAAGACATCGATTTGTTTAGTTTAAGATTGTGTTTAGATCATTGTAAAGATTAGATAGTATCGATATGCTCAAGTTCACTATACACACACACACACTTGTTTTAAGTTTATTGGTTTTTGGTTTTCAGTTTAACCAATATTGGATTTCATGTCAAAAATATAGATATACTAAATTTCATGTATATTGGATTCTATCCATATACAACATGCTTCAAAGTTGTTTAAATATCATGTTTTTGTATTTACATGTGTTTTGAAAAAAATCTGATTTCCATTTCAAAAATCCAAGTTTCGGAAAATACGGATTTTAGTTTAAGAAAATTTTTCAATCTCACAAAAATGGTTCAAATTGTTTAAAATATGTGTTGAATTTTTATCACACATATTTGTATTTCAAAGATATAATAAAAACATATATTTTTGGAATTTATGAGATTTTATGGGATTTAATTAAAGATAAAACATCAAGTTTTTAAATCCTATATTAGGCTGGACTGGCTGTCTGCCGATCGACCGGGCCGGTCGACCGGAGCAGAAGTCGGTCGACCGACGTGCACAGGACGTGCACACAGCCAGAGCTGGTGGGCCGGTCGACCGTCGAGAGAGCTCTGCTCTCTAGAAATGGCCCGGTCGACCGGGCCGGTCGACCGGCAGAGAGCTCTGCTCTCTGTATCCAGTCTCGGTCGACCGGGCCGGTCGACCGGAAGGGCAAATCTGCCCTTTCCAGCTGCCAACGGGCAGATTCCTTTGGGGACAATAAATACCCCCATTTGAATTGGTTTTTAAGAAGTTGTTTAGAGAGCAATTTTTCCCACTTTTACAAGTGTTTAACAGTAAGTTTTCAAAAAAGTTTTTGGGTTTAAAAGATCATTCTTTATTTGTTATCAAGGGTTGCAAAAATTAAAGAAAAATAGAGTATTTGGGATATTTGTTTTGTTCTTCATTTCTATCAAATTCTAATTATTTTCCCAAGTATTTTCTTATTATTTGATTTCCAAACACCTTGATTTTCTCACACTTGAGCTTATCATATCTATCCTATCTATTAGGATCTTGTTTAGTGAGAAAGATTTGGTTTGTGGTCTTTGTGATTACCTTGTGTTGAAAACCTCATTTCCTTGTTGTTGGTATCCCTCTTGTGTAGAGGTGATTGTGAAAGTTGAGTTGGAATCCCTCTAAGTGTAGAGGTGATTGTGGTTGTGTGGCCTTGAGCCTAATCCCTCTAGTGAGAGGTGGATTGTTGTTTGGCTAAGTGCCTATCCCTTATTTGTGAGGTTTATATTGTGTTGTTTGTGCCTTGCCTCTAGTGAGAGGTTGTATTGGTTAAGAGAGGAGTTGTGTACTCCCTAATTGTATTTGCCCAAATCCTCAGTGGAGGTACCCTGTGTGGGAAGTCCTGTGTGGACGAGTTAGTGGAAATCCTTCTGTGTGAAGGCGGGGACGTAGAGCTATGTGCTCGAACGAAACATATCTCGCTGTTTGCATTTGATCCACTTTCTCTAACTCCCTCTCATTTATATTGTGCCTTGCATCATTCATATTGCTCATTCATACTTATATGCTTGGTCGTGTTTGTTTGTGTGCCTCACTTGTGTTTAACCAAGAGAGCTTCATATAGCGCCTCAACTCTTATTTAGAGGAATTTAGAGGAGATAGTCCAGAGCCCTTCACTGGAATTCGGCTACACTCTTTGGTTACACTAAGTGTGTTGTATTTAGTTTTAAAATTCTGCATTATTTGTCATAGATTAGCCTTACACCTATTCACCCCCTCTAGGTGTGCTTTCACAGAGTTATCCAAGTCAAATGAGGCCGGGCTGAAATATGAATTCATATTAGGATTGAAATCCATATCACAATTTACAAAAAAGAAAATCAAACAAACAAACAAACAAACAAAGTAAAAGTAAAAGAAAACAAGCCTATGCTAGGGTTGACTTAGACCTAAATAACTCCTAACTGCTTAGACTGTCCACGGGGGGTACATTGTCAGAATCTGACCATGAGTTAATCAGCCAGGTAGGGGCAAGATCAGTGGAAGGTATCCGTACTGGAGCAACGGCCTAATTATGCCAAACTACTGTTCTTAGAGGTTTCACCTTTCAATCCCCAACCTTAGACACCGATTTACAAGAGTCACTCTAACAACTTTTCCCTTAAGTTAATCTCTTAAATGAGTCCGAGATGTCCCTAGGGGCCAACGTCTAGCAAATTTATTTTGGCTTGGGTTGTGTGAGTGGGAATGTGATTTTTTGGCTAAGGGAGGGGAATAACTTCCCCACCTTATATTGTATTGGGTGTTGCCCTTAAGTTCAATTTATGCAAGTATGCAATATAGATAAGAATGAACACACAAAGAGAGTAAATCACCCACGTGTTTGTCCTAACTATATGCAATGCAATATGTACACCTCCGTCAAGATCACAACAACACAAGAACAAAATACAGTATATTGGAATGAAAATTGACACGTGCCTAGATGCAAATGTCTAAACCGTTTTAAAGCATCCAATTTTTGTATTTTAGTTCTTAAATTATTATAGTGCACAGGTAACAAATATTAGCAACAGAATATAATAATATATAAGAATTTACCCAACCACACAAGAGAAAGTGGAGTTCTGCAATGCTAAAGAATTTGACCTGCACACCAAAAAACAAATAAGAAAAGTTAACAAAAATGTGAAATCAAACCGTTCCCATCCCGGCAACGGCGTCAGAATTTGATCGGGGAAAAATCGCGCACGAAAAGTGTATGTTTTGAACTCAATAGTTAAAGTGTGTGCGTTTTGGCTTCTCGATACTTCCGTTATAGCATAGAGGCTAAAACGACTCGAATCACAAGGAAGGAGGCGATTGAAGCTTTACTGATGATTCACGTGTTGTTAAAAGTTCTTCAATGTTTTTAAGTATGCAAAGAAAGAAAATAAAGAATGAAAAGAGAAGTACAGTGAAATACAAAGAAGTGAGAATATAGAAGATAAATGTTTGTGTTTTTGGAATATTTCTAAAATAAAGTGAAAAAGAAAGAAAACTCATGGCTACTAACTACTAATGACTCCACCAACATGCTAACCTCTTAGTGATAGTTGCCTCACATGTATCCTTGGCAATCACTAGTCCTTGGCTCAAGAGCGTTTTAAAGCATGACCCATATGTAACTCATCGCATCCCCACTCAACAAAACAAGTGAAAGCTACACTTAAATCATCAAAATTAAACAAAAGTAAGTATGGAGTAAAGTAATGTTAGCTTGTTAGAGAGTTAGGAAGTTAGAGTGTTAGATCCATCATCATGAGCCATCAATGGTTCTTGCAAGAGTAAGGCCAAGTCGAGGCTATTAGATTCATGTGGATTATCAAATAAGAAGTTAGCAAGTTAGTGGTTAATAGTTAGTGAAAGTACACCTAGAGGGGGGGTGAATAGGTATACCGCTAATCTAATGAAACTAAATGCGGAAATTAAAACTAAATTGCAACTACACTTAATGCAACTAACGAGTGTAGCCGAATTCCCGGTGAAGGGCTCTGGACTAACTCCTCTTGATTCCTTTGAATAAGAGTTGAGGCGCTATATGAAGCTCTCGTGGTTAAGCACAAGTGAGGCACACACAAACAACACAAGCATATAAATGATATAGCAATATGATGCAATGCTCAAGTACAAGAGAGAGAGTTAGAGATAATGGATCAATCGCAAACATAAGTAATTTGTTTCGAGGTTCGAGCCACTGCTCTACGTCTCCGCCTTCACATAGAAGGATTCCACTATCTCGTCCACACAGGACTTCCACACAGGGAACCTCCACTGAGGATATGGGTAAATACAACCAGGAGTACACAACTCCTCTTAATTATAAACACCACCTCTACACTTAGAGGTAGGCACAAAGCCACACAAACACCACCTCACCACAAGAGGGGTAGGCACTTAGCAACAAATCAATCACCTCACACTTGAGGGATTCCAACACAAACTCCACCTCTACACTTAGAGGGAGCAACCAACAATCTCAACCTCTCACTAGAGGGAGCTAACCACCACTCCAAAATCAACCTCTACACAAGAGGGATATCACAAATAGAGAGGGTACAAACTTGGTGGTTTTTACAACCACAAACTATCTCTTTCTCACAAAAACAAAGATCCTAATAGATAGGATAGTATGTAAGCTCAAGTGTGAGAAATCAAGGTGTTTGGAAATCAAATAACAAAGAAAAATACTTGGGAAAATACTTTAAATTTGATAGAAATGAAGAACAACACAAATATCTCAAATCTCTTTTTTCTTTGATTTTTCCAACACTTGAAAACAAATGAAGATAGATCTT
>JAVJIF010020232.1:0-83124 GCA_038442645.1 Agave tequilana | reverse complement strand
AAAACTATATTTTCAAATTTATTTTTGAAAACCCCTACCTTCAACGGGCGGATGGATGAGCGATCATGTTCATGTATGCTTACAATGAAAATCATTAAAAACTTGAACCATGATTGGGAGGATAGGTTATATGATGTATACACTTGACATTATTGTTGTTTCAATTGGTATCATTGAATTCTTTCAATTGGTATCAATCTTAACATTTCTTGTATACTCATATATTTTTATGTATGTATGCTTACATTTCAAATAGTATCCAATTCGATTGGTATTAAATTTTTCATACATATATACTGTGTTTATGCTAGGCTTGAGCTTCAACTTTGTTTCAATTGATTTAGCTTTTCAATTGGTATTTTAATTCGAGCCTACGCATCGTTTTAATTGGTATTTCATAAAGGGGTGAGAAAATCTCGTATTTTATCTTTCAATTTGTATTTAGTATTTCACTCCCTTACTTTAGATAGAAAATAATAATTTCAATTGATATCATATGTTTAAATGAACAATTATTTCAATTGGTATCAAGATGTGTTTTCATTTTTTAAATTGGTATCAAGAGGCACTTCATTCACATATTTTTTTATTGATATCATATTTAAAGTCACCCTAATTGACTTTGTTTTTGTTTTAGACAAATAGGGGGAGATTGATAAAAAGGGGAGAAAGATTTTTACCCCTCATTGACATTGTATTTATTGTTTTTGGTTTTTACCCTCTTTGTTGATGATTGACAAAAAGGGGGAGAAAGATTTTGAGTTTAATTGTTTTTATATGCATACTTATGTTTTTGCATATATTAAGTTTAATTGGTGTCTAGAACATGTTTATTTGTTTTGAAAATTTCATTGATATCTAGAGCCATTATTGTTTATGCATATCCTGCATGTTTTTGTGTTTAATATTTATGTTTATTTGTTTATGCATGAGTTAAGGGGGAGCTTCTTTGAAGCTTAACTTTAATCCATGCATATATAACTCCATGAGTTTTGTCATCATCAAAAAGGGGGAGATTGTTGCCCAGAGGCCTTCCTCTCTAGTTTTGATGATGATTAACTCATGTAGTTATGTTTACTAATAATCTTGTGATTTTAGTTTCAGATCATTAATCAAGATATTAGTTGGTGATTAGCTTCAACAAAGGAGTTTAGAAGCTTTTCATGGTGACTCCGGTGCCCGAGCATCAAGTTCATACCTTTGCACTCGGTGGATCACGCGTTTGGGATCGAGTCAACTTGAAGATGGAAGATCGTCAAGAAGACTTAGGTATCCTAATTTAGATTGAGTTTTAGATCCATGTGTAAAACTTAGAATAGTTGATATGCTCAAGTGCACAACACACACAAGTTTTATGTTTGGATTTGGTTTTCATGAATAGTTGATTAAAAAAAGTTTACTTTATTTTTATGTATATTAGATGTGTTCAATATACATACATGCTTCATATCTTAAACAAACTTATTTTGATATGTCTATTCATGTGTTTTAGGAAAAATCAGATTTCCTATTGAAAAATTCAAGTTTGGTAAAATACAAGTTTTGGTTTTTGATAAAAATGATAAGACATAAAATATAGTTTGAATTGCTTGATATTTGAGTTGAAACTTTTATCACATGTTTATATATCAATGCAAATGTTAAAACTATTTTGGGGATTTTTAGAAGAGATAAAAGATTTTTAAGAAATATTTTAACTGTTTTTCTGACCCAGGTTCTGTCCTAGAATTGTGCTGACATGCCAGGTCGGTCGACCGCAAGGGCGGTCGACCGAACCATGGGCCGGTCGACTGTTGCGGTCGACCGACGTGCACATCCTTGTGCACGTTTGTCAGACACAGAGGTACACGGCCGCCGGCCGACCTGAACGGTCGGCCGTGACCGAGCAGAGAAGTCTGCTCTCTGTTTCTGGGCGGTCCGCCGTGCGGTCGACCGGATGCCCCAACGTCATATTCTCTGACCGTTGGCGGTCGAACCGACGGACCGGTCGACCGCCAGGCCTGTTAGGCTGCCAAATCAGCCTAACGGCTAGTTTTCTGTTTGGCCTATATAAACCCATTTCTTTGGGATTTTGGCTAAGATTTTTTGAGCTAATTTTCCCCTACTCTCTAATTTTAAAAAAAAGTTTTCAAAAGAGTTTAAAGAGCAAAAGATTCATCTTGTTTGTTTTTAAGTGTTTTTGTTATTTTCAAAGAAAATAAGTTGTTTTTGGGAATAGGTTTATTGTTCTTCATCTCAATATCTATTTGGTAATTTTCCCAAGAGATTTTCTTTGATCAAAACACTTAGTTTTTCCACACTTGAGCTTATCTTCTATCCTATTCTATTAGGATCTTGTTTTTGTGGAAAGAGAGATTGTTTGAGGTTGTGGAAACCTCCAAAGTTGTAAACCCTCCTTATATTGTTGTATCCCTCTTTGGTAGAGGTTGATCGGGAGTGGTATTGGTTTGTAACCCTCTTCGGTAGAGGTTTGGTTGTTGTGTTTGGCTACGGGCCTACCCCTCGGTTGTGAGGCGGTGTTTGAGAGAGGAGTTCGGTACTCCCTTGTTGTAAAAATCCTCCTCGGTGGAGGTTCCCTCGGTGGGAGTCCTCGTGGAACAAGATAGTGGATTAGAAATCCTTCTCGGTGAAGGATGGGACGTAGAGCTAGGGGCTCGAACCTCGAAACATATCTTTGTGTTTACGTTTGATCCATTGTCTCTCTAACTCTCTCTCCTTTATTTGTGCAAAGCATCATTCATTCATTCATATATTATTGCTTGCATTTGTGCCTTGCATTATTCATATTGTTCATCTTTATATGCTTAAATTGCTTGTGTGTGCCTCACTTGTATTAACCACAAGAGCTTCGTATAGCACCTCAACTCATATCTAGGGGAATCAAGAGGAGTTAGTCCATAGCCCTTCACCGGGAAATTCGGCTACACTTGTGTGTTTGTATTAAGTGTTTTGCAAATTAGTTTTTAAGTTTCCGCATTTAGCGCATTTAGTTTAGATTAACCATATCACCTATTCACCCCCCCTCTAGGTGTTTTCACGTATGGGGACCTGCTAAGACGGATCGCTTTGGAGGTCACAGGTACTTTGTCTCTTTTGTTAATGGTTCATCTAGGCAGTTGTGGATATATTCCTTGAGACAAAGGAGTGAAAGCCCTAGATGTGTTGGTGAAGTGGAGAGGAAGAATGGAGAGGCAGATAGGTAGGAAGATAAAGGAGCTTCATATTGTAATGTTAGAAAGGACATGAACTAATTCCTACGATTTAGTCAGAACACAGGTATTGCTACTCACTTCACAACAGGTACAGATGGGTTGGCTAAGGAAGTAGTCCGTTCCTTGCTGGAGGAGGTTCGGAGGTTGTTGTCTAATGCAGGATTAGACAGGTCGTTTTGGGGCTGAGGCGACTGAGTATGCTAGCCATCTCATGAATAGATCGCTGTGATAGGAGGTAAAGCTCCATTGAAATTTTGTCTGGGGAAGCTGCTCAAGATCATTGTTTGCTGTGGAAGTTTGGAAGTCCGGCCTACTTCAGTGCCAAGATGGCAAGGTGAATCCGTGAGCAAAGAAGTTTGTCTATTTTGGGCGTCAAGAGGAACAGCTACAGGTTTGTGGACCCCGAAGACGGGAACGATCGTGATGAGCAGGCATGTCACATTTGGAGAGACTTCAGTGTTGAAGTCCACCGTCTCTCTAGCAGTGGAGAGGACGAAGACCAAGGAAGGATCGCAAGCGGGTGGAGGTTGATGCTACTCCATCATCTCCAGTTGGTTCGGCATTAGAAGAGACTTCATCGGAGGTGACACCGAATGGAGATCATAAATCAAGGGTGAGCTGAACAAGTTGAAGACATTGTGGAGGATGTCGAGTTGTTTGCAGCTATTGGAACCAAGGTGAAAACCACGCTTGTGGGGAAAGAAGCATGAATCTCAAGCTTGTGAAAGTGACAAGCTGAAGTTGAAGGCCGTTGTCCTCCATGATGGTCGGGAAGAGTTCATATGACTCAGTCTGACAGGTTCACTGCTGCAGATATAGGTACCAGTAGTACTTGAGCTTGATGAAGCTCATCTAAATGAACTACGGTTTGGCTTGCTCCTTTGGGCAAAGGTACGTAGGCAGCCGTAAAGGGCGCAGCCAGTTGGTGATGCAACCCGTATGAAGCTATTTGGGTTCTCGAGAAGTTGTTTGGATCTTCACGTAGAGGTGAAGAGTTGTGACCGATGGAACTTCACGTAGAGTGTGGAGAGGCTTCATGTAGAGATGAAGTGTTGTGGCCAGTTGGATCTTCATGTAGAGGTGAAGAGGTGTGACCGATGGAACTTCACGTAGAGGTTGAGAGGCTTCACGTAGAGGTGAAGTGTTGTGGCCAGTTGGACTTCACGTAGAGATGAGGTGTTTTGTGATCTCGATGAACAGGTTGATCTTCCGGTGAGAAGATGATGAGCTTGCATAAGGATGTTGTGCATCCAGTTGAAGCCGATGATTTGGTGTGCTCTTACGCAAACTTGTTTTGGACTGTCAGTGGAAGACAGGTAGACTAGATAGAGCTAGTCAGTTGGAGAGTCAGTGTTGGCTCGTAAGGAAGTCTTCATGAGGTCGTGAAGTTGCGGAGGAGGAGCCACGGTATGGGTGATCGGCATGTAAGGAAGTTCTCCTAAGGTGAAGTGTGTGGGCCCATAACCCACATTGTAGGGAAGGCATGTGCGATGTTTTTCCAGTGGATAACTGAGCTAAGGATTCCAAGCCGAGATCGTGTGTGTCCATTTCGCCGAGATCGTGTGTCCATTTCGTCCGGTGGCGCGCAAACCGAGATCGTGTGTCGATTTTGCCAAGATCGTGTGTCGATTTCGCCAGGTGATAACAGGGGTACGTTGGAGATCGGCTCAGATTGAAAGAATCTTCGCAGAGGTGGAGAATTGTTGGAAAAGAGAGAGTTTTACTGATGGGGAAGTTGACAAGGATCGTTGAGGGTCGTCGAGTGATCGTCAAGGAGGTCGACGACAAAAGGACGAAGGAAGAAACAGCAGCAGAAAGCAGCAGCAGCAGCAGGAAACAGGTTGGCCGGTCGACCGGCCCGGTCGACCGCCCACAGTATCAGGAACTCGGTCAACCGGCCCGGTCGACCGAGGTGCACAACGTGCACAAGTTGGAGCTCGGTCGCCGCTCCGGTCGACCGACTGAAGTGACCCAACTCTCTGTTGGGCACCCGGTGGACCGCCCGGTCGACGTTGGAAGGGGGTCGGTCGACCGCCCGGTCGACCGACAAGCGGGGTGTGCGGGCTGCGAGTGCAGGTTCGGAAATCTGTTGTATTTAAGGGCTGTTGTTGGTTTCTAGGGTTTGTGTCTTTAGTATCTTTGAGAAAGATCTGAAGGCTGATTTTGCTGGAGCTCTCTTGCAATCAAAGAGGCTGCTAGCATTGTAATCTTCTTCCAAAAGTAGTAATCTCTCTTTCATTGACCCGAGGACGTAGGCATCAAGGCCGAACCTCGTTAAATTTGGTTTTCGTGTGTTTTCTCTGGATTGTTTTATTTGTGCTGGTTTTGGGAGATTGTTCTTCGCGCTTGGGAGATTGCAGGGATCCTCATCAGGTTGTTGTCGTAGGCACAACACATGTCCCACCGCATCAAGGCAATCATGAGTACAGACCAACAACTCACCACACTGAGCGTCACATTAACCCGCCGAGGAGAGAGACCTCGGGCCTTACTACTCTGACATCGCATAGAACCACGAGGAGAGAGACCTCGGGCCTAACCCCGAGGTCACATCCAACCCCGAGGAGAGCCTCGGGCTCATTCCTTCTGCCATCATATCCCCATGTTCTGAATGCGTCCCTAATCCAGCAGGAGCGGATCTGGATAGTGGCGGATACCTCAACGTGTCGATCGCAGCAAACAAGCACAGCCGTTACGGAAGGATCCCAACAAGAGAAACATGCAAATACGAGTATCCCAAGATTAGCGCCATCGATTACGATCATCAGTGGACATATATGGCCCACTGATCGGTGGGAAAACTAGCACTCAAAAGTGTGTATTTATGAAATCAAATGAAAAGCTCGAATGTGCTAATGTACCCTCGATACTTCCGTTATAGCATTGGCTCAACGGGTCGAATCCACAGAGATGGGAGGCGATAGAAGCATTAACAGTCTCTATTCACGTTGTATGTTAACAATTCTTCTTTGTTGAAAGAATGAAAAGAAAGTGAAAAGAAAAGGAAATGAAATCCAAATGTGGTAGGTGAGGAGAGCGATGAAAACGGCGAGTAAAAACAAAAGTGAAGTGCTTTGGAAATCAAAATAGAAAAAGAGATGGAACAAGTTGAACTAAGAAGAATGGTAAAAAACACCGATAGAAAAATGAGAAAAGAGTTTGGAAAACGATTTCTAAATCAAGCTAAAAGAAAACTCATGGATACTAACTACTAAATGCTCCACTAACCATGCTAACCTCTTCGAGATAGTTGCCTCACATTTTGATCCTTGGCCATCACAATCCTTGGCTCCAAGAGACGGTACAAAGCATGGCTCATGGATGGTTCATCACATTCAAAACATTGCATCAAGAACAAGCTAATACAAGCATCACTCATTACACTACTAGCATGAAATAAAAGAGCATGAAATAAAGAGAGAGTTTAGCTTGGTTAGCAAGTTAGCAAGTTAGATGTTAGAACCCATCATCTTTGGCCATCAATGGCTCTTGCAAGAACAAGGCCTGTAGAGGCAACCCGATTCATGTGGATTATCAAGTAAGTGGTTAGATGGTTAGTGGTTAGTAGTTAGATTGCCATGAGAAGAAAAACTAGCAAGAAATCATGTAGAAGGTGAAGGAGATTACATTGGAAGAGAAAGGAGGCATCTTTACATAGAGTGTCACTCTCTATATTACATCAATCCCTTGCTTTCTCTCTCTAGAAATCACTCATCAGCCCTACTACAATGATCTAAAAAAGAAAAGAAAATATAAGAAATGAAAAACACTCACCTACACTACTCCTAAAATCTGCACCTACTCCTAAAAAACGAAGACTGCTCTCGCTCTGGCTCTCTGCAGGGCTATTTATAAGGGCTCAGAAGGAACCAGAAGACGAGACGGGGCCACGCGTCAAAAATCGACGCGTGGCTCCACAGGATTGCCGCGGATCCTCAAGGATTTCCCCGGATCCGCGGCAATAACAGGGACTCTGGTCCCTGGTTTTGGTCCGTGACTCCGTCTGGCTTCGAGACGCTTCTTGGTATATACCATTTCGGGTAATTTCGTCCGCAGATCCGTCTGATGTGCGCGAGAGGCTAGGATCAATGTATCTTCTAGATGATCCCTTTACTTGGCCTCCAAGTAATGCGGATTTAATTACCCATAAATGGGTATAATTAAGCTCTTATTACATCTTTGCCCTTGAACTTTGGTTGTACCTGCAATAGAGACCAAAACAACGAATTAGACCGACAGTTTATTCATAAATCGGTGGGAAATGCGACATAATAATGCAGAATTGTAGACTAATCACACCCCCACACTTATTCTTTTGCTCGTCCCGAGCAAAAATAAGAAAAGAAAAACTATACTACAAGGTTATTACACCACTTTCGCAGTGACCCGATTGCACTGAGCTTGTGCAACAAGCCGTTAAACCTCTAGGTTACCCTAGAGGAGGAGTGTTGTCTCCTGAGGGTTTTCAGCGGATTGCACCCACAAAATCCATAAAGAAAGAAGACAAATGTTAGTATTTTGAAAACAATTTTGAAGGAGAGACAAGTTTATGAAATATTTTTGCAAAAATATAAGTGATCTAAGGTCATAATCCACCACAAATCATTCTTCCTTAAACTTAGTCTCTATGCAAGATCTTATCTTCAATTAGGTAAGAATTCAAAATTGGATTGATATTTTTATCTTTTATAATACCTAGATAATATGCACTTTGTGATAGTGAAGATTTCTGGGATTTCAACTCTAACCATCAAGCCATTTATTTATTCTTTTTTTTTCTTCCATTAGTTTAGGCTTTCTAGTTTACCCATGTAGCGAGCCTATAACCGATGACTCCCAAACCAGATGGTCCTAGGGCACCAGATGAGAAAACATCCTCGGGTTTAAGGACTCAAGTAAACAAGGCCACAAAACTAAGGGGGATTATTTGCTTCTTTTGACCACCGTTAGGCGTGAATAATCATGCTTCTTGAGGCATAATTATCCAGCTTAATAAGTGATGTTTTTATTTATATATATATTTTTTTCTTTTTATTTATTTATTTTTGCTTTTAGGTCTTTGTTTCCATCCCAAAAATTGTGTAAGTGTGAAATGCATACTATCTAAGGCAACAATTCAAGATAAGAATATCTCTCCAATTTATCTTACTTAGCCTATAATTTAAACAAGATCTATTATTTCAACTAGGTTTAAGATGTCATAATTAAGGCTTACTTAATTTCTAAGATCATCTTAATTTTCTTAAATAGATCAACAAAGTTTGTCTCTAATTTCAAAAAGTTTTTAAAGAAAGAGAAAATTTCTATACAAAAGGAAAGATTTCTAAAAGTATCCTAAAAGAACTGTAAAAGAAAGAAAATCTAAAAACTCTATGTTAGTAAATCCTCCCCCACACTTATTTCATGCATTGTCCTCAATGCATCGTGATATATGTATGCATGAAACAAATAGAGAGGGAAGGAAAAATTACCTCAAGGTGGTGTTCCGGTGGCGGCCTGATTGGTCTACGAAAGGCGGCAATCAATCATTCTGCGTGGAATCCGGAGGAACCCACCAGAAACCTCCATGATACAACCCACTAGAAAGATGTATGCATGTATGATTTTTATTAAAAATTTTACCCATCTAATTTCCAAATTTGCAAAATAATTTCAGAGTCAAATTTTTCAAAGCCCTTGTCCCAGAATGGAATGATTGATTTGGACTCAGGAAGCACAGGACTAATATCGACTCAGGAAAAAGACTTAAGTCAAGTAGAGTTTCGGGAGTCGAGATCGGTTTCTGGAAGAGGTCCAAATCAAGAAGATGAAGCTCAAGTCCACATTCATTTCCCCATGATGGAATGTGACTATCAAAGATTGGTGATCAAGTTCAGGAATGACAGGTATGGGAAACAAAACTGACTTTAAAATATTACTCAAATTGGGTAATATAATAGGTGTCAATAATGATTCAGGAATTTGAACAAGATCACAATTGGAGGATCAAAATCACATTCCTCATTCAGTTCAATTCCACAAAATGAGAACTTGCCAATTTATCAATGGGACTTTCAAAATATGAAATTGGTCAAGTTTAATATGATCATCATGAATGATTGGTGATTCAATTTCACAATGGACTGGCACAGGATCCAATATTGACTCGGAAAAGGATTGAAATCAGGTGAAGACACCGGAGTCATAATTGAATTAGGAAGTAGAATTGAATCATCAAGTGGAAGTTCAGGATTATATTCATGCTCAAGTTCAATTTCAGCAAAAGGATAACTTGCCAAAATGTCCAATGGGATCCGAAGTTTGGACGAGTTCAGGTGGGTGTGCTGAAATTGAATCTTGATTTCCAAAACAACATAACTCTTTGGCTCGGACAGAATGGTTAGTGACATTAGAAATAGGATGAGAATGAAGAGTTTGGATCATCAAATCTATGTCACGGTTACGATCATTTTGAGCCTGAGTCATGAATTCAAGCATCTTTTTATAAGTCATTGGTTCATCGTTTTGTTGAAGAGATGCAGTGTTGTTTTGGAATTGGTGGTGAAATTGTGAGTCCATCAGATTTTGTGATTGTTTTTTGGACTCACAAAAAAGTTCCTTACTCATTTCCAAGGCAGATGGTTGTTCATTGTGAAGAGGTGGAACTGAGTAAGACTCTTGAAAATACTGTGGAATTGGAGAGGCCAATGTTTCTTGAAGTTGTTGCTCGGCCCTTTGTAGATTGGCTTCTAAACTCTTTTGTAACTCAGATTTTTTCTTCAATGGGAGGTGTAGAAAAGAGTATAAGAAGCGAAATCGGGGAATGAATATTGTGGACAAGGTGAATATGGTGGACAAGGAGTTTGAAATTTGACTCGGGGGACTTGAATCCCCATTGACTCTGTGACGAGTTGAAATTATTTGGAAATTATAGTCATAAGAATGTGGGTATGGGTGTATTGATTCGGATAAGGCCACCTGGTGTATGTGGTTGGTGCATATTGTAAAATGCCGGGTTGGAATTATCCGAATAGAATGGAGTCGGTGTGAAATATGGATTCATGTTCGGATTGAAAGAATTATTCTTGTTGAATGCCATTTCACACACAAAAAATCACAAAAAAGAAAGAATCAAACAACAAACAAAAAGAAAACAAAAAATCAAAACCAAGCCAAGAGGAGGTGACCTAGACCTAAATGAAATGTCCCTAGGGGCCAACGTCTATTCAAATTTTATTAGGGCTTGGGTAGTGTGAGTGGGGAGATGATTTTTTTTGGGCTAAGGAAGGGTAATGAAATCCCCACCTTATCTTGTATGGGTTTTGCCCTTAAGTTCAATTTGTGCAAGTGTGCAATATAGACAATAGTATAACACAAAGCGATAAATCACCACGTGTTTGTCCTATGCTATATGCAATGCCATATGTACATCTCCATCCAGATCACAACAACAGAACAAAATACAGTATATTGGAATTGAATTGACACGTGCCTAAATGCAAATGTCTAAGCCGTTTTAAAAGCGTCCAAATATCGTATTTTAGTTCTTTTATTTATTATGGTGTGTAGGCAATCAAAGCAAAAAGATAGCAGTACAAATCCACTAGCTATTACAATTCACACATCCCAAAACAACAACAATTACAACTTTCACAAAATTGCCGCGGGTTCGCGGCACATGCCGCGGTTGCACGGCAGTTCTTCAAAATCTGGGTCCCTGCTTTCAAGAGCAGGGAAAGGCAAAGCTAGCTTATGTTCTGCAATGTTAAGAACCTGTAAATATTGCCCTGCACACCAAACAGAGAAGACAATGTTAACAAAAAACGTGAAAATAAAACCATTCCCTTCCCCGGAAACGGCGCCAAAATTTTGATCGGTGGGGAAACTAGCACTCAAAAGTGTGTATTTATGAAATCAAATGAAAAGCTCGAATGTGCTAATGTACCCTCGATACTTTCGTTATAGCATTGGGCTCAACGGGTCGAATCCACAGGGAAGGGAGGCGATAGAAGCATTAACAGTCTCTATTCACGTTGTATGTTAACAATTCTTCTTTGTTGAAAGAATGAAAAAGAAAGTGAAAAGAAAAGGAAAATGAAATCCAAAATGTGGTAGGTGAGGAGAGCGATGAAAACGGTGATGTAAAAATAAAAGTGAAGTGCTTTGGAATCAAAATAGAAAAAGAGATGGAACAAGGTTGAACTAAGAAGGATGGTAAAAACACCGATAGAAAAATGAGAAAGAGTTTGGAAAACGATTTCTAAATCAAGCTAAAAAAACTCATGGCTACTAACTACTAAATGCTCCACTAACCATGCTAACCTCTTCGAGATAGTTGCCTCACATTTTGATCCTGGCCATCACAATCCTTGGCTCCAGAGACGGTACAAAGCATGGCTCATGGATGTTCATCACATTCAAAACATTGCATCAAGAACAAGCTAATACAAGCATCACTCATTACACTACTAGCATGAAATAAAAGAGCATGAAATAAAAGAGAGTTAGCTTGGTTAGCAAGTTAGCAAGTTAGTAAGTTAGATGTTAGAACCCATCATCTTTGGCTATCAATGGCTCTTGCAAGAACAAGGCCTTGTAGAGGCAACCCGATTCATGTGGATTATCAAGTAAGTGGTTAGATAGTTAGTGGTTAGTAGTTAGATTGCCATGAGAAGAAAAACTAGCAAGAATCATGTAGAAGGTGAAGGAGATTACATTGGAAGAGAAAGGAGGCATCTTTACATAGAGTGTCACTCTCTATTACATCAATCCCTTACTTTCTCTCTCTAGAAATCACTCAGCCCTACTACAATGATCTAAAAAGAAAAGAAAATACAAGAAATGAAAAACACTCACCTACACTACTCCTAAAATCTGCACCTACTCCTAAAAACGAAGACTGCTCTCGCTCTGGCTCTCTGTAGGCTATTTATAGGGCTCAGAAGGATCCAGAAGACGAGACGGGGCCACGCGTCGAAAATCGACGCGTGGCTCCACAGGATTGCCGCGGATCCGCAAGATTTCCCCGGATCCGCGGCAATATCAGGGACTCTGGTCCCTTTTTTGTGGTCCGTGGCTCCGTCTGGCTTCGAGACGCTTCTTGGTATATACCGTTTCGGGTAATTTCGTCCGCAGATCCGTCTGATGTGCGCGAGAGGCTAGGTTCAATGTATCTTCTAGATGATCCCTTGCTTGGCCTCCAAGTAATGCGGATTTAATTACCCATAAATGGGTATAATTAAGCTCTTATTACATCTTTGCCCTTGAACTTTGGTTGTACCTGCAATAGAGACCAAAACACGAATTAGACCGACAGTTTTATTCATAAATCAGTAGGAAAATGCGACATAATAATGCAGAATTGTAGATTAATCACACACCATCCAGGACGGTGAAGATGGAGGGACAGACCAAAGAAAGAAAAAGAAAAAGGACAGAGCTATTGTAAACAGAGGAATCCCTCTGGGTACTTCAGATGTTCTACGTGGTAAGAGAACAGATGAAAGAATAACAAGCACAATCAAAGCGCAAAAAAGAGCAGATGGTTCTCGACCGCGAGCACATCCTTTAGGAGTAGAGAAGTTAAAGCTGCTCAATCAATAACTCCTGACCCAAGTCGTCGCCCTTCAAAACAACCTGATGCAATTATAGGGCGACCACGATTATAGCGGTCTGCAGACCTTCGCACCTTTGATGAACTAATCCTGAAGTGGATTGGGGAAGCCAAGCTGCCGAATCACCTGACTCCATCCGCTAAGATCCACGAGTCTCCCCTCCCTAGATAGATTCAAGAGTACGAATTCCCAAAGAAGTACTCCACGCCAACATTTGAATACTACTCCGAAGTGAGTGTTCCGGTGTAGCACATTCGCCACTTTCTAGAAAAGATGGTAATCTACTGCCATACAGATCTGGCCCTGTGCCTCACCTTTTCTCCTAGTCAGAAAGGAGTAGTGATGAGCACGATTTTATCACATTATCATTCCTATATTATTTATTATTTATTTATGAATAATGCTACTCGGGTATGTTTTAGTCTCTTTACAGAGAATGTCCTCGATCGATAAGGAAAGGAGAAAAAGCAAGAAGAATGACTTGATTTGTGAACAACGAAAATCAAAAGACATTTTCCAGATATGTGATGGTATTTTAATGATAATTTTTGGTAAAAAAATGCGAACAAGATCATCTCAGAGTCTACGAAAATCAAATTCAGAGGGCTACACTTTTATGTTGATGATGTCTTCCGATTCAGCCATTTGACTGCTCTAAATAGTGGAAGGAACTCTATCTCTGTATTTGTACTGGGTCAAAATGCAATTGAATATGCCAGGGAGCTAAAGAGAATTGACAAATTTTAATTGGAATTGGAAACGGATTGATTTCTTTCTCGATATTTGTACTCCTCTTAATGCTTTGTTATGTAGAGATGGGATGTAAAGGAGAAAGTGTAGGTGTTATTTAGAGTGAGAATATCCATGTAAAGCTTATAAAACCTTCATTATATCCTAGGTTAGAGGGCGTTTTTTTTTAGGTTTAGGCTTTGTGTTTTTTTTTTTTTTTTTTTAGTGCCGCAGCTAGAGAGCTTTGTATTTTGATTTTTTTAGATGTAACTGATTTGAGTGCGCCATTGATTACTGCGAGAGATTATGCTTTTGATTTGATTATTTTTGTATTACTTGTGTGTTACTCAGTTGAACTGTGGTGGGATAAAAAATTGTTTATGGTGATTTCGGAAACTATGCTAGAGCTCTCTATATGGTGGCTGCGTCTTTAGGCTTTGAATTTCGTTTTTATTTTTATTTTTATCCAGCGAAAATTGCTTAGAAAATTTATTTATATTGAGTACTTTATTTGTTACTCTTCTCAGATTTTGTGCACAATTAGTTATTCATTGCGAGACATTAGTTATTCATTGCTAGACATTGCTGCTAGTGGGTGATTAACTGTTGATCTGGTATTTTTTTCCCTTCCTGTAACATATTTGAATTTAATTATTTTAATTATTTGTTACGTATTGCAATGAGTAGAGTCAATTTGTAATGTTAAATGATAATTTAGATTTTAATTATCTTGTCAGTAGTGGAAGCATGTGTTGCTAGATTTCTAGCGAGCACCTAGGGAGATGAACCCAGACTAAATTCATGTAGACCAATTTAGATCTCCTATCTGAAATTGTATGCACACCAGTTGACATATTACTTTAAGGAGATTAATTTCTAGATGAACTAGGTATTTGACAGGTTATGTATTAAGAGTCAGTGGTCCATGCTTAAGGTTATTACTACTTTTCCTTCTTTTAATTTATTGTCATTTTATTTATCTATTTTGATGGACCATGTGATGGAGATAATACTCTATACTTAGATCTAGTGTTTAGACTTAATTTACCTGTTAGAAATAGGAATTTGGTAATTGACAACAGACTGGTATGAAGATCAAGATTGATCGCTCGATGCTAGTTTAGGAGATTCGAACATAGATGCTTGACTTTCCTAGATTAACAAATAGTTCAAAACAAACCCACAAAAATATTAGACCATTTCGCCTAGAAGTGTTGAAATTGTAAGAATCACCTGTTCTTGTGGATCGATCCTCAAATGCTACATCGAACGGCCGTGCACTTGCAATTAATTTAAAATAGGAGAGAGAAATCTCCCCATCAAGTAGCCTCAGACTGGTTCTACTTACTGCCGCCCCACTTTCTCCATAACTACACTGAAGTGACTGAAGCATTTTCTACCCAGTACACCTCGCGCCAGGAAGACAAGAAGAGTAGCCACCGCCTCTCTCCGCTAAGATGAGGTCAGGAGACATCTCAAGTTCTACATCAATTTTTTTCAACACCAACTCACCATAGTCTCCAACTGCAGGAAGGAAGTTGCCGCCCTCTCTTTTATTAGCCATCTGCAAGTTGCTTACCCCCTCTACAAGTATCTCCTGAAGCATAATGTCACCAAGATGAGGCGAGGTACTTTCCCGAGCTCAATCCTACATCCAGTTAGAAGAGGCAGTGAAGGCTTCCTCCAACCACTCCGTAAAGCTGGAAGATGGCGAGGGAAAATCGAAGCCCCCCCCCCCCGGGATCTTCCAACCACTCTCCGGACCAACATCATGGTCAACCCCATACAAGAAGCAAGCACTAGCGATCCTCTCCCCAATCTCGCTTACAGGCAACAGATCGATGAAATGCTTTATTCCATGAAGGTCCCTATCAATGTATTTTTCAATACCTTCAAAGATCAATCATGAGTTAGATGCCTGATACCACTCTAGTACAAACCCTCCCTCCCCAAGTCTGCGGAATATTGCTCCTACCACAAGGTAAGGGATACCCAACCATCCAGTGCTGGGCGCTCTGAAAATACCTGGAGAAGCTCGTGAGACAAGGATTTTATAAGGAGTACATCCTCACCCTAAAGGCCGCGTCTAGACATCCAAACCACAACCTCCTCAGAAGCAGCACCTAATCACCCATATAAGGGATCGACTGACTTCCCGAGCCCAACACAAGGACATACTTCCTTCCAGTTTTCAAATTCCATGTACTTCATTATTAAATGAAATATTATGCGTACATCATTCCTGACATACATTCTTTCATTAATAGTGCATGCATCATCATGCCCCGTGAGTTGGATTTCTCTTTACTCGGAGGCAGCAACGAGATCAGCTACGACAATATATCCATTCGATCGATCGCCCCAATATGAGATTTCCCTCACTCAGATGGTGACTTCCTCACTTGGAGGCAACAACAGATCACTCCGACTCAACATCTAGCTATTCACCTAGAAGATGGGAAATCCCTAACTCGGAGGCAGCAATGGTTTCGATAGCATGAAGTCAGAACCTGTAATGATCTGGGATTTCTCCCACTCGACTTTTATAGCACGGTGTCAGAACACGCACAGAGAAGTGATCTACCCACTCAGCTTTTCATAGCGCGGTGTCGGGACCAGCAACGAGCCAGGATTTTCTCCACTCGATTTTCATAGCCCAGTGTCAGAACCCACACTTAGGAGAGATCTACCCACTCAGTTTTTCAAAGTACGATGTCAGAATGGAAATTAGCTAGGATTTCCCCCACTCGATTTCCAAAGCGTGGTGTCAGAATTCGCACTTAAAAAGGATTAACCCACTCAGTTTTTCTGTCACGCCCCGCTTCCTAATATATGCTGGAACGGAGACGCAAAAGAGTTGTCGACGTATATATATGTGAAAAATACTCTACGTATTCACGCTAACCCTAAGGTAACCCGAGCAAGCTATATCGATCAACCATAGAAGCATCAAGTCACTGCAATATAACATATAAATTTCTACACATGATGACAATATTATATGAATAAATCAAATAGAACAATATAGAGTCCAAGCTGTAGATAACCAAAAGAAAAAAATAAGAATAGAAAGGAGGCAAGAATACCAGTGATCAATCAAAGAGAACTCCTGGCTCCTCGCTACGAGTGTGATCCCCTCTAAATACCTGATCAACAATGAAATAAACCAAAACTGGATGCGCAAATTTAGGGAAGTCAGAACTCCCGATGAATATGTAAAATGAGAGAAAAATGCACGTGCATATAATGTGTGAGCATACTATGACACTACTGTAAAAATATCCCTGAATAAGAAATATCATGCAACACATAAATGAACAATAATGAGAGCAGTCAGTACTAGAATTAGGTGTCTTGATTAAGAAGAGAAATTGAATTGAAAATAAAAAAGTTAAAGTTAGAAAATTCTTAATCTCTTCTCAATGTAACCACGTAGTAAGGACTAGACGGGGCGTTCCACAGGAAAGGATGCGATTGAAGCTTTTCGGAATGAATTCTCTAACAATAGCTTGGAAAAAAGAATTATGAATGTAAGAAAAGGTTTTAAATAGAAAAAACAGGCATAGCCACCTAATCATCTACACAACCAAACACTAGTCTATCAAGAACAAAAATCATATTGAAGCAATAAGATTAACCCTAGATAGTTGCTTCATACTCACGAAAAAATAAAGTAAGAAAGTAAACCCTGCTTACAATACACTAGATAAAATTAAGCATTGCTTTATCAAAATCTCAAAGTATAGCATAAGAAAAGTAGCTTTAACTTAACCTTAAGCCATCAAAGTATCTAAGTATAAACCAAGAATAATTATTAAATAGTATACCCTAAAGCTAGTTTAACTCAATTCATGACTAAGCTTCAAGAATTATTTACTGACCCTAGTGTTTATAATATGCATAGAGTTCAATCAATTTATTTTTATAAAGCTAATTTTTAGTTGTTGGAGAGATTAGCAAGCAACGAAAGAATTAGTTACACATTTTCATGGTGGAATTAAGCATGGTATTTAAAAGTTGCATACAAGAGATGAAATACAAATAAAAATAGAATAAAGAAGATTGAAAGAAAAATAAGGATCTTTTATTAAATCTGTCACCAACTCAGTACAAAGGCTTATCCTCTCTTCAAATCTTCTTCAAAGTAGGAAACAAAATAATACATAGAAAATTCGATAAATAAATGGCTAACAAATAATCTATACTTAATTTTTGAGATGGTGCCTCTCCTCTGTTGCTCTTCAGGGATATTTATAGGAGAAAATCAGAGGGAAAGGATGCCTATGAAGATAGGGAAAGCTGGCTATTTCTAAATTTGAATTCTCCTCTTATCTCCAAACTTGATTTGACTTATCCTAGATTTTATGTAGAAATTCAATTCTGATCTATAGCTTGTTATCATGTTGATTGCTAAATATGACTTATCCAGTGACAGAATTGAAAAGAGTGATCAATGCAAGATTTGTAGCACTTTAAGTTTTCTTTCTGGATCATCTTGAATCATCATATTTGAGTTTCGATAGATAAAGTTATGATTAAAATACTAAAAAGTGTCCAGACTGAATACGAGTTGAATTCAGATTTTCTCCCTTTTATCTTCATCTTGTGTGCAAGCAACCAGATTTAAATAGAAATCTACCTCTATATTTAATTAGAATGAGGATTCATCTTATTCTATCCTTTCTCCACATTTAAGTTTTAAATCAAAATTAATTTTAAACCCAAATTTAAATGAGCTAGAAAAGATGCTTCCTTTATCTTCCCATTAATCTTTATTTTCTTATTCTTGTAGGCTTTTGGGCTTCTTTTGGGCTTTCTCTTGGATCATGGAAGCTTGCACATCACTAAAATAATTAATCAATTAATAGTTATATTTTAACAAAAATTAAGCATGAAAATGTGAATAATAATATGCATTATTGATGACCAATCACACCCCCACGCCTATCTTTTTACTCGTCCTCGAGTAAAAAAAAAAAAATATTCTAACTATCCTAATATCACTTTTGTAGGAATCACGATTGCACTTAGCATGTTCAACAAGCCGTTAAATCTCTAGGTTACCCTTAGAGGACGAGAGTTGTCTCGTGAGGGTTTTCAGTGGATTACACCCACAAAATCTGTAAAGAAAGAAATAAAATGTTATTATTTTCAAAATTCTATTTTAAAAGAGGGAAAATATTTGAAATATCTTTGTAAAAATTAAGCAATTTATAAGTTTTTAAGATTACCAAATTGATCATTCCTATACTTAGTCTTTATTCAAATATTTATTTATCATCATTTAGGTTAAGATTCAAACTGAATTCTCATCGAGTCTATTATCTTTACCCTAAGTCATATGCATCTTGTGTGAACGAAAATTTTCTTTTTTACTTGGTATTCTTCACCTTCACTCTCATGCCTTTATATTTATTACTTTCTTTTTATTTTGTCAGAAATTCGAAGTATTACCACTTCGTTGCCCTTTAAGCACTTCTTTTTTTTATGTATAACTCATCTAATTTTCTTTCATGTAAGTTTGAAGGCTTCTTGAGGCCCAATACCTAACTAATTGATTACTACATATATTAATAGATATATTATATATTCCTCTTTTTTTTTTCTCAAACTTACCTTATTACCTTTCGCGTATATACCATGGCTTTCTTAGGCCAAAGTACCTAGATAATTAATAATTAAGTTTGTTTATTTTATATATATTTTCTAAGGCACAAGAGTTTTTGTTTTGAATTTTAAATGTGTAAGTGTATAAAACATGCATATTTCATCAAGGTAAAAATATCTAGACTAAATTTATTTATCAATTTTTCTTCCTAAACCTAAAAATCAAATAAATACTCATATTTTGACCAAGTAATAAAAAATCCTAATTTTGATTTTTCTATTCCTTAAAATTAACTTAATTACTTGCAGAAGGGTAAATCAAAAATGTTATTTCCTTTTTCAAAAAGTTTTTTTAAAAAATTATTTTGAATTTTTTATGTACTTTCTATAGTTGGTTTATTATTTTTTTTATTTTTATTATTATTATGTTAGCTGGTTACCCCCCCACACCTATCTCATGCATTGTCCTCAATGTATGAGTGTAATACATGAATGCATGAAATAAATGGCAGAAGGGTAGAGTTACCGATACATTGGGTCAAAAAGACCCGTGGCTGTGTCTGCTTCTGGTACTGATTTCAAGAACGGTTTCAAATATTGACCATTTACCTTATTCATTACCATTCTTAAGGTCGTATATCTCTATGGCTCCATGGGAAACACAGTTCTAACAACGAATGTCCCTGTCCATCTTGATTTCAACTTTCCTGAAAAAAAGGTGGTCTAGAATTATAGAGTTAGACATTTTGTCCTGGGACAAAAGTTTTTCTCGTAATAAACTTATCATGAAAAACCTTAGCCCTATCTTTCGTAGTCTTCGGATTTTCAAATGCCTCGATCTCTAACTCCTCAAGTTTGAAAATTTGTAATTTTCGAAGCTCACCAGCCTTATCTAGATCAAAATTCAGCTGCTTAATTGCCCATAAGGCTTAGTGCTCTAATTTGACAGGAAGGTGGCAAGCTTTTTCAAAGACTAGCCTATAAGGAGACATCCCTATAATCATTTTAAAGGCGGTCCTATATGCCTGAAAGTACACTTAGAGGGGGGTGAATAGGTGTATATGGCTAATCTAATGACAAATAATGCAGAATTAAAATTAAATGCAACACACTTTGTAAGATCCCTAGTTAGAAATACTGTATGTTTATTTTTCTAAAGTATTTATTTTGATTTACTGATTATTTTTTTAATCAACTTAATTTATATTATTTTCATTCTTGTGATTATTATTATTATTAAATATGGAAATTATTTTTAAGATAGTAAATGGTATTTTAGCTTTATATATTATTACCATTATTATTATCAATATTTTTAGTTACTTATTACTATTATCTTTATATTTACCATTATTATTATTAATTGTTATTTAATTATTACTACCATTATTTCATTAAGGTTATTATTATTATTATTGTTATTGTTGTTGTTAATTAACATTAGTATTATTGTTTATGTTGATTAATTATTATTGTGATTGCTAACCATTATGATTATTAATGCTGTTGTTAATTACTATTATTATTAATAGTTATTATTAGTACTGGTTGCTTCCCTTAAGATTAATTATTATTACTAATTTTTTATTGTTACTATTAATTATTATTATTTGTTTTTACTAGTAGTATTATTCCTTCTTCTTCTTCCTATTCTCTCTACCCATTACCTTATATCTCATGATCCAAACCCATTTCCATATCCTATTACCCATTTACCCATTTGGATCCAACCCAAACCTATTACCCATACCCAATAACCCATCCTATATAATCCTAATCCTTAACCCTAATCAAAACCTAATCTCATCCTCTATGATCAGCTGCCAACACCAAACCCACACCCAGCTGCCCTCTCAACCCGCATCTCCTTCTCCTCCGTGGTAGCAACAGCACTCCCTGCTGGAGCTCCTCCCACACGCTAACTCTTAGCCGAACCCCATGCCTCCTTTCCCTCTTCCCTCTTGCTGGATGGCCGTCCATCTCCAGTTGTGACCACCAACAGACCCTCACATCACCGTGCACCTCCACCATGCCCAGGCCAGGCCCATGCCGTGAGTTATCCTCCCCTTCCTCTCCTTCATTTTATGCTAAATATATATATTGAATTATGTATATGTAATTAATTTGCATGTGCATGTTCATTAATAAATGTTTATATATGGGTTAACTTTATGTGCAAGTATTTTGATGTACATGCATATATTATATGGGTGTGTGTATTAATTTCATGTAGGTTTATATGCTTGTGTGGGAGCCATTTTCCGTCACCCCGTGGACCTCCGTGGATCACCGTAGGCGAGTGCGAACGCACCCCACGCCCTTCACGACGAACTCTTCTATCCAACGACACCCTCCGCGGCCCCGGACGTCTCCGCCAGAGCCTCCATCGGTGCGCCGCAAATCGGCTCGAGGTTAGTACTATATTTATTTGTGTGGTGGCAAAAGTGTAATAATGTTGAAGTTTAATTAAATTGTGTAGGGGCATGTTGGTAAATATATATGCATGCATGTAATTTGGGTGATGATGTGTGTGTGTGAGTGTCTTTTAGTGTATGGGTAAATGTATACATGTATAGGGTATTTTTAAATCGTATGTACGCATATAGTATGTATGTATGTGTATACTCATATAGGTGTATGAATGTAGGTATACGCGTATATATCTGTATGTGCGTATGGGTGTTAAGCATGTATTTATATTTATATGTATGTGTTGGTTGCGTGCTACAGTATTTCGGATTTGTTCGGTGAGATCCGAACCCAGCTACAGGAGACCCGGCCCGATTCGGATTCGTGCTCATTGTAGACCCGATACAATGGCGATTTAAAGACTGTTCCATGGGATGATCCGTAGATCAGTACCAGATCGTGCAGTGAAGACCAGACGGCGATTCGGTTCCGAAACCGCGTCATTCATGTGAGTGTTCGTTCTTGTGCATTTCCTTATTCACCGTTGTCTGTATGCGTTTACATGTTGCACTTATCATTTCATGTGACTTTCTGTTATATTTTACCAGTTTGATTACTTGTACCACTTCATGAAACATCTATGATTGTTCACTTTAGTTACATAGTTGATATGAGCTTGTATCAGTGTCATTTCATGTGTTAGTAGTTTGGAGTTATTGGCTTAGGCCTAGTTTTGATGTACCTTAGATAGTGACTCATTTCGATCCACTTGTTAGTTGCCCCAGTTCATATTTCGGACAGAAGATTTGTTTCATGTAGAGTACTTCTCAGACTTGTTATTCTTTCATTTGATAATAACTTAGGTGATGATTCATCGGTATTGATGACAGAATTGTTATGATCTTACTTTACTAAGAGATTGGATTACTTGATGCTTGGGTCAGTATATGGACTTAGATGGAGTTTAGATTGAACTGAAATTTATATATTTATATTGGTTATTGATCAGTATTTAGATGTGACTGTTTTAGTTGGGTTGTGATTTGGATTGATCTTGAGTTAGTGTTGATCTGAAATTTTACATTCTTTATAATAAAGCCTGATCTGCATTAGATGAGATTGATGTAGCTGAATTTATAGTTGTGAGTATTTAAGATTTATCTAGATGATATTTTGTTGATGTTGAGTATTAGAAGTAGATATTCTAGACCATATGTTGTTTGAGGATGATTCTCTTACTTCATTATGATTTCAGTATCAGTTGACTTGTTGATCTCGAGACATACCATGTGCTTCATGATTGGTTATTGATTACTTCAGTTAATAGAGATTGAGCTATGTGATAGTGATCTATTTGATATCAGTGATCTTGTACTTCAGAGTTATCAGATAGTAGTCATCACTTTATCAGTTATTGATGAGATTATTTGTTGGTGATCATATGACGTATTCAGAGCTTATAGGAGTTGGTAGATATCTGTACTAGTTACTAGTTGTTAGTGACACCATTGTGTTGTAGCTATATATCCGGTATACTATTTCAGATGTCAGATATTAGTTGTCAGCTACTCAGTAGTCAGATATCAGTTGTCAGTTGTCAGATTATCAGCTATTATTGACATCACTAGTTGTTAGAGATATCAGTTACTATTACATATTAAATCACATTGATTGCTTATTAATAAAAGACACCATAACTTGGGGAACAGGGGTAAATTGCCTGATGATGCATGTTGTGTATTTTGAAAGGACTTATTATGGTACCGAGTTGTAGGTTCCAACTATGGGGAACCAAGGTAGTATTGGCTACCTATTCAGTTGTCAGTTGTCAGGGCTATGCCCGGATTACGGCACCACACTAGTTGTCTTTTCGTGTGGGGCTGTGGTCTTCAGATATTAGAGCCTTGCGGCTTGTCCTGGTTCAGCGCCAGGGTGTTAGACCGTGGTACCGGGCATGCACGGTACTCTTCCAAAATACATGCACTATATTGGCAGGTATTTACAACAACGATAACTTTGTTTGATATGTGGGAAAACGGCTGTGGTATGGGACACAACTAAGTACTACATTAGTTAGGTGAATGATAACCAAGCAGACTAGTGACATATGCTAAGTTACACATCTTGACATCAGTTGTTTGTTCACAGTTGTATTAGTTGTCTTTATCTATGCACATGTTCATGTTATTGTTATTCAGTTATCTGTTTATCATGTTATTTAGTTATCTTATGACTGCAGTTTATCTTGTTATTATTCTGTTCACATTGTTTATATGCACGAGCTTTCCCATTTACACACACACACTCACCAGGTTGCTTTTTGACGACCCTGGATTTGCACGTCCAGATATTGGACGCTTTGTTCTATTGTGCAGGTGTATGATGAGACTGTACGCTTTGCGAATAGCTGGAGCTTCTCCCTATTCGATTTCGGTATTCTTATCTTTCTTGCCTTCATATTATTTCCTGATTCTCATTATATCAGATTCAGTTGTTATTCCAGTCTTTATTTATATGATATCATGCGTGGATGCTTATATGTGATATTGCAGTAATCATGATTTATTACAGTTAAATTTATAGCTTGTTCGGGTTATTTAAGACTTAGCGCGTATACGCGAGGTATTTTCCTTGCGTATATGCGTCGCCGACTCATGTCGCATCTCCGCTCCAGCGTATTTTGGGAAGCGGGGCGTGATGCACTTAGTGTAACCAAAGAGTGTAGCCGAATTCCGATGAAGGGCTGGACTATCTCCTCTAAATTCCTCTAAATAAGAGTTGAGGTGCTATGTAAAGCTCTCTTGGTTCAACACAAGTGAGGCACACACACAAGCAATACCAAGCATATAAGTATAAATGAACAATATGAATCAATGCAAGACACAATATAAGAGAGAGAGTCAGAGATAGTGGATCAATCGTAAACACCAAGATATGTTTCGAGGTTCGAGCACCCAGCTCTACGTCCCCGCCTTCACACAGAAGGATTTCCACTATATCGTCCACACAGGACTTCCCACACAAGGAACCTCCACTATGGATTTGGGTAAATACAACTTGAGAGTACACAACTCCTCTCTCAACAAATACAACCTCTGACTAGAGGCTAGGCACAAAGCCTAAAAGATCAACCTCTCACTAGAGGGATACCAACAAACTCAATCACCTCTACACTTAAAGGGATACCAGCAACCCAATTGCACAACCTCCTCTACACTTAGAGGGAAAGGCACAAAGTCAGAGCAAAGGAAAGGGTTTACAATACTTGGTGATCTCAAAGACCACAAACTAATTTTTTCTCATAAAACAATGATCCTAATAGATAGGATAGATAGATAGCTCAAGTGTGAGAAAATAAAGTGTTTGGAATAAAGAAAAACACTTGAGAAAATCTCCAAATAGATATTAAATTTAGATCAAAAACCAACTCGCAAAAGACTCTATTTTCCTTGAATTTCCAACACTTTAAAACAAATAAAAGTAAATCTTTTTAACCCAAAAACTATTGCTGAAAAACACTTGAAAGATGTAAATTTTTCTCTCTTGAAATCTTAGTGAAATCAGCTCAAGAAGTGGGTATTTATAGACCCACAAAAATTCTGCCCGTTGCAATCTGGAAAAGCCCAGATTGCCCTTTCGGTCGACCGGCCAACGGTCATTTTTCTGACCATTGTGCCTCCAGTCGATCGCCCGGTCGACCAGGCCAAAGCGTACGGTCAACCGGCCCCCACCCGAGAGTGGGGTGATCTCAGTCGGTCGACTGTGCAGTCGACCGGCCAAACCACTTGGCCTTTGTGCACGTCCCGTGCACATCGGTTGACCGCCAGTGTAGTCAGGGCAGGATTTTGGGAATTTAAACTTAGTCATTTTACCTTCAAATAAATCCCATAAAATCACATAAATTTCACAAAATACGTTCTTATAAGATTTTTGAAATACAAATATGTGTGACAAAAATTCAACACATATTTCAAACAATTTGAACCATTTTTGTGATATTGAAATTTTGCCTTAAACCAAAATCCCTATTTTTCAAAAGTTGAATTTTTGAAATGAAAAACCGTTTTCTCCAAAATTCATGTAAATACAAAAACATGATATTGAAACAACTTTGAAGCATATTGTATATGTATAGAATCCAATATATATGAAAGATATTATATCTATGTTTTTGACATTAAATACAAAAATAAGTTTTGTTTAAATACAAAACTCTAAACACATGATAGGTTTTTCAAAATAAGTTTTTCTAAGTATATGAAGCATAGATGTATATAGATCAAATCTAATATACATTAAAACTTGTAAACTTGTTTTGATTCTATCTATTCATGAAACCATATATTTGAACTAGAAATCCAAAACCGATTAAACGAAAACAAAACATGATACTTTAAAACAAGTGTGTGTATGTGAACTTGAGCATATCAACACTAGCTAATCTTTAACACAAGATCTAAACCATAAACTAAACAAACTGAGGTCTTCCTGTAGAACACCGTCTCCAAGTCGACTCGATCCAAACACAATCCAATGAGCTTGACTCCAACCGAGTGCTAGATGCGATCTTGACGCGCGAGCTCTTGAATAACCATGTGAAAGCTCCAAAACACCTTTGTTGAAGCTAATCACCTACTAATATCTTGATCAAATATCTGAAACTAAATATCACAAGATTATTAGTAAACAATAACTACATGAGTTAATCATCATCAAAACTAGAGTGAAGGGCCTCTGGGCCAACAATCTCCTGCTTTTTGATGATGATAAAACTCATGGAGTTATATATGCATGGAGCTCCCCCTTAACTCATGCATAACAATAAACAAATAGATATGCAATGAACGCACAACATAAAGATGCATAAATGAGCACAAATATTTAATATCTAACGTTTATTTCCTCATTTTTGTATAAACAAAACAAATATGCATAGATAATAAATATAAAGGCATGCATATATAAACTCAAATACTTCTCCCCCTTTTTATCAATTCATCAACAAAGGGGTAAACATAAACTCAAAAACAAAAATCAACAAAGGGGCAAAAAAAATGTTCTTCCCCTTTTTGTATAAAACAAACAAGAAAGATACATATATGCGATATACATTCATGAAGAGGAAAGACGTGAAGTTAACTCCCCCCTGCATACATGCATTACATGAAAAAGAGATGACTAGACCCTAATCGCATAACGCATAATATACAATGTATAAAAAGAGATGTGAAGCTCCTCCTACACACGCGTAAGACATAGAGAAGAGCGGTCAAGCTCCTCAATATGAGATACAGTCAACATGAATCTATATATAGAGAAGATGTTAAGCTCCCCTTGCATATAAGCAATACATATCAAAACTTTTGATACCAAAGTATGATACCAATTGAAAATAAACAGAAATTTTAAGATACTAAAAGATACCAATTGAAAGTATCTTGTAAACTTTTGATATCAATAGAAAATGAAACATTGTATGTTTTTAATACCAATAGAAATATATATGTATTTAGAATCTTGATACCAATTGTAAACATCTTGTAATTTTGATACCAAATAAGAATATTTTATAATTTTGATATCAATTGAAAGTGAAAGCCAAATATTTTTATGTAAACATAACTTATTTCAATATAGATACCAATTTTAAATGAAATATGATACCAATTGAAAAACAAACCAACTTTGGTTAAACATTCATTTTGCAATAAAGATATCAAATTTTAGAATAAAGCCAATTCAAGATTTTTGATACCAATATTGAAAATGTTAGCATATTCCAAATTAAAATATTTTTCATAAAAGGCATAGGAAACCATTGAAAAATAATATACCAAATAATATCATTTTTCATCATAAAGAGTGGGAGTAAGATACCAATTGAAAATACAATCGATTGGAAATTAAAACATGAAGTTTTCTCCCCCTTTATGAAATACCAATGAAAATGATGCATAAGCTTGTATAAAATACCAATTTGAAATTAATAGTCATTAAGGAGTAAATCAAGCTTAGCATTAATATAATTTGTGCTTTAAGATGTAAAGATATAGTAAGCACAATCAAATCATATATATATGTATGAAAAAGTAAATACAAATAGAAATTGATACTTTTTGAAGTTTTGAAGCATACATATATAGAAAATCAAAGATGAGTATACAAACATGAAAATATCAATCGGGATACCAATTAAAAATATGATGAGGATCAAGTGTATAACTCATGCTACCTCCCTTTCATGCACATGTTTAAATAGATTTTTCAATAAAGAGCATATAAGGCATGGTCGTCCATCCTACCGCCCTTAATGGGTAGGGGTTTTCAAAATTTAGGATTTGAAAATATAACATGTTTGAAAAACTCTACTAAAATGAAGAATACACAACTAGTTTTATGATAAACTTGTAAACTAGTACGAAATCCTTCAAGTAAGGAATAAAACAAGAATATATCCATAAACTTTGAAAATCACACAACCATCAACACTCAAATAGTAATAAAGCTCATATAATTTCATGAAACCAAATCATGAGTATACATCAAATATAGAGTATAAAAAGTTATGTAACCAACATCATAGAAATAAGGCATTTAAGCTCAATATGAAATTCCTTTAAAAAATGAAAATTTAATTTTCATTAAAATAATACTAACTCCAAGGCATATGTACGTTTTGTCAAAACTAGAAGTATACATACATATCCAAACACAATTGAGTCTATAAAGAGATTTTGCATGAAAGGCAAATGACTCAAGGTTATACATGTATATCCAATAGTTTTGGCAAAATTAATATATACATGAAGTTAAAACATATCATTATGAAAAACATGTCCAAAATTAGAGAATACAAGTCAAAATGCATGAATCATTAAAATTAGGCTATACTAGTACATCTAATGAGTACAAATGAGCAATTTAGCACAAACATATAATATTTAATTTGTGGCTCATTAGTTGTATAAGTATTGACACAAGTTTTAATGAAAACTAGATCTTAAACATGTAATCAAATCATGAAGCATAAAATGAAAGACCTCAGCCAATATGATCATTATGTAAATACACATGTATTAGACATATACAACATAGCTAAGCTAAAGTGAGAATACAAAAATATAGGTCCATATAGAACATGGGTGTATCTCAAAAATACTACATATGTATATCACATGTCTAATCATGGCAATTAACATAATAATCATTAAAACATGACATGCTAAGAATCAATAATATGAAAGCATGTAAACATAAATAGGAGTTTAGAGATCGTTACCAAAATCATGAGGGCACATCTCTATATCTCCAAACCAGGTGGTCCTCCCACCAAACTCCCCTTGAAAGTGATGCATCTAAAATTGTCACCATTAGCTCGGAATGCATTCACCTTAAGGCACCATCACTCTCATGTTAAGTGAGAGGCCACACCTACATCAAATACAATAGGAGTGGTTTTTTTAGCCATTGTTCTTTAAATTTCTGCAAGATTGTAATTTTCATTTCATTGCATTTTTATCATAACATTTACCATCACATTTTCATATTTATTCATTTAATTCTGCACATTTATTAATATTTTGTGATTTATTGTGTGCAGGCCTCGAATTATTATTTTAATAATAAATAAAGCTTAATGAAGCCCAAAAGCCCATATTTGAAGCCCAGGTGTAAAAGTGCAAATATCAATTGTCAAAGTGCAAATTATGCTAGGGCTAAAGTTGCAATTATTAAAGATGAGGGAAGGATAGAATTCTACCAAACCCTAAACTCTTGCAGGATGAGCATAAGAGCCAAAGATAAGAAGGAAAGTCGTGATAAAAGATTTGGGATATTTGAGATCAAGGTAACTTGATTACTAAGTTATCTCGAAAAATCCAGAATAAAGAGCCAGGATGCAGCTTCCAGAAGCAGGCGCCCAAATGGATGGACCAGAAGAAGCCACGCGCCAAAGCGCGTGGCCAGATTCCACAGAAATGCCGCAGATCTGCGGCAAAAGCCGCAATTCTGCGGCAGTTTGATCTCATCTGGCTACCAGATTTCGTGGGCTACTTTATCCGGGACTCTTCGCCCCTCTGCACCTATAAATACCCCCTGCAGTGCAACGTACAGAGCGTCCAGCGTCCAGCAAAGGGCCAAAAGCTAGGGTTTAAATTTTTCTTCTTCTAGGTTAGATTTTATGTTCGTTTTTCTTTTGTAAAATCTGTAACTGAGAGCGGAGGAAGCTTTCATGGAGGAAGGAGTCCATGCTCAATTTGTTGACTGAGTTTCCTGAACACAAAATATGAATATTAGATCTGAGAATTAAAGGTGTGCGAGGTGCTCAATACTAATCCGCGGTAGCAAGGCTATGCGGGTCGTGATCCTCAGGGAGGGACTAGCGATGGAAGCGTTTGTAAGTTATCCCTAAAAATTTATCTTTTTTTTAATTATTTTGTTAGTCACAACGATATTTACAATGAAAATTGGTATTTATAATGAGTTGTGGGAAAGAATATGGAAAGATGTGGATGGTGATCTAAACTAGAGAAGGAAAGAAGAAAAAAAAACTTATAACACGTACAAACCTCTTCAGCCTGCTTACCTTTGATCCGTGCGATGATTTACCTTTTCTTGGAAGACTTGCAAGTATGGCGTATAGGATGTTCATCGCCATAAGCCATCAAGGGTTCTTCTTTGGCTAGGCAGTCTCAATGCAATTGAGTCTCATTGTTCACGAGGCATTAGAGAAAAACAATGGAAGAAAACAGGAACAGAGAAATACAAGAATAAAACACGAAGAAATAAAACAAGAATAATAGAAAAGACAAACCTCAAGCAGATTTCATTAACAATAGAAGAAGAGTTGGCTTACACCGCTGTCACCTCAGTACAAGCATGGACTCCTTCCTCCATGAAAGCTTCCTCCACTCTCAGTTACAGATTTTACAAAAGAAAAACGAACATAAAATCTAACCTAGAAGAAAGAAGAAAAACCTAAACCCTAACTTTTGGCCCTTTGCTGGACGCTGGACGCTCTGTACGTTGCACTGCAGGGGGTATTTATAGGTGCAGAGGGGCGAAGAGTCCCGGATAAAGTAACCCACGAAATCTGGTAGCCAGATGAGATCAAACTACCGCAGAATTGCGGCTTTTGCCGCAGATCTGCGGCATTTCTGTGGAATCTGGCCACGCGCTTTGGCGCGTGGCTTTTTCTGGTTCATCCATTTGGGCGCCTGCTTCTGGAAGCTGCATCCTGGCTCTTTATTCTGGATTTTTCGAGATAACTTAGTAATCAAGTTACCTTGATCTCAAATATCCCAAATCTTTTATCACGACTTTCCTTCTTATCATTGGCTCTTATGCTCATCCTGTAAGAGTTTAGGGTTAGGTAGAATTCTATCCTTCCCTCATCTTTAATAATTGCAACTTTAGCCCTAGCATAATTTGCACTTTGACAATTGATATTTGCACTTTTACACCTGGGCTTCAAATATGGGCTTTTGGGCTTCATTAAGCTTTATTTATTATTAAAATAATAATTCGAGGCCTGCACACAATAAATCACAAAATATTAATAAATGTGCAGAATTAAATGAATAAATATGAAAATGTGATGGTAAATGCTATGATAAAAATACACTTTTGACTACCAATCACACCCCCACACTTATCTTTTTGCTCGTCCTCGAGTAAAAATAAAGAAAAAGAAAAAGTTAATCTAACCTAACTCACTTTCGTAGGAATCACGATTGCACTTAGCACGTGCAACAAGCCGTTAAACCTCTAGGTTACCCTAGAGGACGAGTGTTGTCTCGTGAGGGTTTTCAGCGAATTGCACCCACAAAATCCATAAAAAGAAAATATTTGAATTATTATTAAAGAGACTAAGTAGTCTATAAGTTTTAGGATCCTCATTTTTATTCATTCTTAGACTTAGTCTTTATAAAGTAAATTGTTTTCATTTTAGGTAAGGGTCAAAATTGAACTTCTAATATAGTCTTTTTCGTTACCAAAAATCATATGCATCCTTATGAATTTATACTAGGAATTCCTTAACTTGGACTCTCATGCCTCTATATATATATTTTTTTTCCTTTTTTTTTTAATATGTATAACGCATCTAATTTTCTTTCGTATAAGCATTAAGGCTTCTTGAGGCCCTCATACCTAACTAATTGATTATTAGATGTGTTAATACATATATAAGTAATTTTTCCTTAATTTCCTTAGGCTTTCTAATCCACCCATGTAACGAACTTAAAGTCGATGACTCCCAAACCGGTTGGCTTTAGGGCACCAGGTGAGAAAACACCCCGCGGACTCAAATTCGAGTGAACTAGGCCCCAAAACTAAGGACTTTATTTTATTTACTCACCTTTAGGCATGAATACTTATGCTTCTTGAGGCACATGTATCAGCTTATTTGGTGATTTTTTTTTTCTTTTTTTTTTATGAGGCACAAGGTCTTTGTCTTAGAATCCTAGATATGCATTTGGTATGCACATTTCATTAAGGTAAAAATTAAGACTAACTACTTATTCAATTTCTCCTCCTATACTTAAAAATTCAACAATTTATTTATTTTGACCAAGTTTTTAGAAATCCTAATCATGATTTTCCTAATCCTTAAAACTAACTTAGGCTTCTTTCAAAAAAGATAAGTCAAAATACTGTCCTTTTTATAACAATTTTTTTTTATTAGCAAATTTTGTTAGTGTCTACTTATGTTAGTATGTTAGTAAAGCCCACCCCACACTTATCTCATGCATTGTCCTCAATGTATGAATGAATGCATATATGCATGAAACAGAACAAGGGAAGGCGGAAGTTACCTTAGGGTGGTGGTTCCGGAGGTGGTCTAATTGGTCCACGAAATGCGGCCCAATCAAGATGACAGATAATTTGGTGGAACCCACTAGAAACTTTCCTTACATAACCCACTAAATATATGTATAATCAAATTTTAGTATTTCCACCCCATCAAATTTCCAAATTTCATAATAAATTTCAGAGTTAATTGTCTCAACCTCCTTGTCCCAAAATGGAGTATGAAAAGATGAAATTATTGACTTGGACATTATAGGTACGGGAACGAATACCGACTCAAGGAAGATGCTCAAATCAAGTAAGGGCTCAGGAGTCGGGCTAGGTTCAAGAATTGAGTCCAAGTCAAGAAATTGAAACTCAAGTCCACAATCTTCTTCCCACAATGGAATGTGACCTAATATGGGTGATATCTCTTTACTTCCATATTAAGGAATTCTAGCTCATCGCCATACAATTCTTCAAAACTAAGGTCAACATCTTCCGTCAGAATTGTACAATCAGTTTCAGAAGTAAAGAGATTGTGAGAATCTAGGTCGCATATCTCATTGGGTTTAATGTAATAAAAAGAACTTGCCAATTTATCCATAGGATTTTCAAAATTGCACAATTGGTCAAGTTCAATATGATCATCTAAAATGGGTGATTCAATTTCATTATGAATTTTAATAGGATCCAATGTTGACTCGAGAAAAGTGAAATCAGGTGGAGACACTGGAGTCATTATTGGATCAAGAAATAAAATTGAATCATCAAGTTGAAGATCATGATCATATTCATGTTCAAGTTCTAATTCATGAAAGGAAAAACTTGCCAAGTTATCAGATTTTGAAGTTTCGGCAAGTTCATATGTGGTACTGAAGTAGAATCTTGTTGTCCAAAGCAACTTGGTTCGTCGGCTCTACGAGAGTGGTCAATGATATCAGAAATGGCCGAACGGTGAGAACGTAAAGATTGAACCATCATATCTATATCACAATCACGGGCTAATCTAGCCTGAGTCATGGCTGCAAGCATCCCTTCATAGTTGATAGGTGCATCGTGTTGTGATTGGACTTGAAAGGATGAAGTGTAATCGTGATGAAATTGTGAGTCGGTGGACTCACGCATAATCATTTCTCCGATTGATGGTAATTGTTGCTTGGACTCATGCATACTTATCATTTTCCCGATAGATGGTAGTCTATTCTGACTGGGTGGATCTAAGTATGACTCATTGAAAGAATGTGGACTGGGGGGAGACTGAGGACAAGTCGGTTGAAAATTGGACTCGGGGGACTCGAAACCCCATGAACTCTGTGACGAGTTGAAAGTATGAAAATCATGGTCATAAGATGGGGGGCATGGGTTATAATTATTCGGATAAGACCATTCCGGCACACTAGATTGGTCAAAGTTATGATATGCCGGGTTGGTAATATCCGAAAAATAGTTAGGTGTGTAATATGGATTAAAGTTGGAAAATTATTATTATATGCCATATCACACCAACACAAACAAACAAACAAATAAACAAACAAAAAGAAAAAAAATTCTATCCTAAGTTAGGGTAGACCTATGACCTAGACGACTCCTAACTGGTTAGACTGTCCACGGGAGGTCGGGTGCAGATTTTGACCACGAGTTAATCAGCCAGGTCAGGGCAAGAGTGGTGGGAGGTTTTCCGTCAAAGACGTTCCTTAATTAAATAACCACCAATCTTCGGGCTTTCGGCCCTCAATCCCTTTCCTAGACACTGATTTGGCAAGAGTCAACTTCCAACACTGTTCCCCCTTAGGATAATCTCCTATTGAGTCCGAGATGTCCCTAGGGCCAACGTCTACTAATTTTTAAGTTAGGCTTGGGTTAGTGAGTGCTTTGGATATGATTTTTGGGCTAAGGAAGGGTGATGAAATCCCCACCTTATCTTGTTAATGGGTTATGCCCTTAAGATGAATTAGTGCAAGTGTACAAGATAAGTAGATAAGATTCACTCAAAGTAGAAAAATCAACCAAGAGATGAGTCCTATTCTACATGCAATGCGTACGTACCTTACTCCAGCACTCTTCAACAGTAAAATAAATGAATTGAAAAGACACGTGCCTAATATGCAAATGTCTAATCAATTTTTATCTTTAACAACAATTTTTTTACTGTTGAATTATTAGCAATTTACAGGTATATCACAGAACAAAACAGAATAGAGCAGTAAACAGAATTTACAATTTGCAGCAACCTGCAAAAAGTTAAATCAGTAGTTCTCTACTGTTGCTGCGTTTCCGCGGCTCCCACACTTATCTTTTTGCTCGTCCTCGAGTAAAAACAAAGAAAAAGAAAAAGTTAATCTAACCTAACTCACTTTCGTAGGAATCACGATTGCACTTAGCACGTGCAACAAGCCGTTAAAACCTCTAGGTTACCCTAGAGGACGAGTGTTGTCTCGTGAGGGTTTTCAGCGGATTGCACCCACAAAATTAATAAAAAGAAAATATTTGAATTATTATTGAAGAGACTAAGTAGTCTATAAGTTTTAGGATCCTCATTTTATTCATTCTTAGACTTAGTCTTTATAAAGTAAATTGTTTTCATTTTAGGTAAGGGTCAAAATTGAACTTCTAATATAGCCTTTTCGTTACCAAAAATCATATGCATCCTTATGAATTTATACTAGGAATTCCTTAACTTGGACTCTCATGCCTCTATATATATATTTTTTTTTCTTTTTTTTTTAATATGTATAACGCATCTAATTTTCTTTCGTATAAGCATTAAGGCTTCTTGAGGCCCTCATACCTAACTAATTGATTATTAGATGTGTTAATACATATATAAGTAATTTTTCCTTAATTTCCTTAGGCTTTCTAATCCACCCATGTAACGAACTTAAAGTCGATGACTCCCAAACCGGTTGGCTTTAGGGCACCAGGTGAGAAACACCCCGCGGACTCAAATTCGAGTGAACTAGGCCCCAAAACTAAGGACTTTATTTTATTTACTCACCTTTAGGCATGAATACTTATGCTTCTTGAGGCACATGTATTAGCTTAATTGGTGATTTTTTTCCTTTTTTTTTTATGAGGCACAAGGTCTTTGTCTAAGAATCCTAGATATGCATTTGGTATGCACATTTCATTAAGGTAAAAATTAAGACTAACTACTTATTCAATTTCTCCTCCTATACTTAAAAATTCAACAATTTATTTATTTTGACCAAGTTTTTAGAAATCCTAATCATGATTTTCCTAATCCTTAAAACTAACTTAGGCTTCTTTCAAAAAAAATAAGTCAAAATACTGTCCTTTTTATAACAATTTTTTTTTATTAGCAAATTTTGTTAGTGTCTACTTATGTTAGTATGTTAGTAAAGCCCACCCCCACACTTATCTCATGCATTGTCCTCAATGTATGAATGAATGCATATATGCATGAAACAGAACAAGGGAAGGCGGAAGTTACCTTAGGGTGGTGGTTCCGGAGGTGGTCTAATTGGTCCACGAAATGCGGCCCAATCAAGATAACAGATAATTTGGTGGAACCCACCAGAAACTTTCCTTACATAACCCACTAAAATATATGTATAATCAATTTTTAGTATTTCCACCCCATCAAATTTCCAAATTTCATAATAAATTTCAGAGTTAATTGTCTCAACCTCCTTGTCCCAAAATGGAGTATGAAAAGATGAAATTATTGACTTGGACATTATAGGTATGGGAACGAATACCGACTCAAGGAAGATGCTCAAATCAAGTAAGGGCTCAGGAGTCGGGCTAGGTTCAAGAATTGAGTCCAAGTCAAGAAATTGAAACTCAAGTCCACAATCTTCTTCCCACAATGGAATGTGACCTAATATGGGTGATATCTCTTTACTTCCAATATTAAGGAATTCTAGCTCATCGCCATACAATTCTTCAAAACTAAGGTCAACATCTTCCGTCAGAATTGTACAATCAGTTTCAGAAGTAAAGAGATTGTGAGAATCTAGGTCGCATATCTCATTGGGTTCAATGTAATAAAAAGAACTTGCCAATTTATCCATAGGATTTTCAAAATTGCACAATTGGTCAAGTTCAATATGATCATCTAAAATGGGTGATTCAATTTCATTATGAATTGGAATAGGATCCAATGTTAACTCGGGAAAAGTGAAATCAGGTGGAGACACTGGAGTCATTATTGGATCAAGAAATAAAATTGAATCATCAAGTTGAAGATCATGATCATATTCATGTTCAAGTTCTAATTCATGAAAGGAAAACTTGCCAAGTTATCAGATTTTGAGGTTTCGGCAAGTTCACATGATGGTACTGAAGTAGAATCTTGTTGTCCAAAGCAACTTGGTTCGTCGGCTCTACGAGAGTGGTCAATGATATCAGAAATGGCCGAACGGTGAGAACGTAAAGATTGAACCATCATATCTATATCACGATCACGGGCTAATCTAGCCTGAGTCATGGCTGCAAGCATCCCTTCATAGTTGATAGGTGCATCGTGTTGTGATTGGACTTGAAAGGATGAAGTGTAATCGTGATGAAATTGTGAGTCGGTGGACTCACGCATAATCATTTCTCCGATTGATGGTAATTGTTGCTTGGACTCATGCATACTTATCATTTCCCGATAGATGGTAGTCTATTCTGACTCGGTGGATCTAAGTATGACTCATTGAAAGATTGTGGACTGGGTGGAGACTGAGGACAAGTCGGTTGAAAATTGGACTCGGGGGACTCGAAACCCCATGAACTCTGTGACGAGTTGAAAGTATGAAAATCATGGTCATAAGAGGGGGTAGGGGTTATAATTATTCAGATAAGACCATTCCGGCACACTAGATTGGTCAAAGTTATGATATGCCGGGTTGGTAATATCCGAAAAATAGTTAGGTGTGTAATATGGATTAAAGTTGGAAAAATTATTATTATATGCCATATCACACCAACACAAACAAACAAACAAATAAACAAACAAAAAGAAAAAAAATTCTATCCAAAGTTAAGGTAGACCTATGACCTAGACGACTCCTAACTGGTTAGACTGTCCACGGGAGGTCGGGTGCAGATTTTGACCACGAGTTAATCAGCCAGGTCAGGGCAAGAGTTGTTGGCCCAAAGGCTTTCCACCCTACTTTTGATGATGATTAACTCATGTAGTTATGTTTGCTAATAATCTTGTGTTGTTTAAGTTTCAGATCATTAACCAAGATATTAGTTTGGTGATAGCTTCAACAAGAGGTGTTTGGAAGCTTATCATGGTGATTCCGGTGCCAAAGCTTAAAGATCATACCTTTGCACTCGGTGGATCGCGTTTGGGAGCAAGTCTACTTGAAGATGGAAGATCGTCAAGAGACTTAGGTATCCTAGTTTAGACTATGAGTTTTTAGATCCATTTGTAAAGTTTAGAATAGTTGATATGCTCAAGTGCACAAACACACACGTTTTTATGTTTTGGATTTGGTTTTCATGAATAGTAGATCAAAACAAGTTTACTTTACTTCTATGTATATTAGATATGTTCTAGATATACATACATGGTTTAAACGTGCTAAACCAACTTATTTTGATATCTCTATTCATGTGTTGAAAAACCAAGTTTGATAAAAATACAAGTTTTGGTTTTTGATAAAATTGGCAAGACACAAAAATGAATTGATATGTTGATATATGTCTTGAAATTTTTATCACTTGTTGATGTTTCAATACAAAAAGATAAAACAAGTTTTATAGAATTTTTGAAGTGTTAAAAGATTTCTAGAAAATATTTCTAACTGTTTTTCTGACCCATAGATCTGTTCCAGGCTTCAACCAGTCGACTACTAACCTGATTAGTCGACTTGGCTGAAGTCCGGTCGATCGGGCCGGTCGACCGGACGTGCACAGATCTGTGCACGTTTGGCAGACTTGGGACGGTCGACCGTACCGGTCGACGGGCCGAGAGCTCTGCTCTCTGTTTTTGCTTGGGTCGACCGGACGGTCGACCGCTGCAGAGAGTTCTGCTCTCTGTTAGTTTGGGTCGACCGGGCGGTCGACCGGTAGCTCCAACGGGTCAAAATATGACCGTTGGACGGTCGATCGGCCGGTCGACCGTTGCCTGTCAGAGCAGCCAGCTCAGCTCTAACGGCTAGTTTCTGTTTTTGGCCTATATAAACCCCATCTCTTTGGGATTTTGGCCAAGGTTTTTAAGGAGAAAAATTTCTGTGTCTCTCTGGTTTTTAAACAAGTTTTTAAAAGAGTTTAAGTGCTAAAAAGATTTTAATCTTTATTGTTTTGGGTTTTTGGAAAATCAAAGAAAACTAGGTTTTGGGATTTTGGATTTGATCTTTCACTTTCTATCTTTTACAAGAGATTTCCCAAGTAGTTTTTCTTTGTTGCTTGTTTCCAAAAACACCTTGTTTCCACACTTGAGCTATCTTCTATCCTAATCTATTTAGGATCTTGTTTTTGTGGAAAAAGAAAAGAGAAAAGAAAGAAAGATTGTGTTTGTGGTCTTTGTAACCACTTATTGTAAACCCTCCTTACTTTTGTGAATCCCTCTTCGGTAGAGGTGATCGGAGTGGTATTGGTTTGGATCCCTCTTAGGTAGAGGTGATTGTGTTGGTTGTGAGCCTCTTCGGTAGAGGTGGTTGTTGGTTGGTTGTTGTATTTGGCTACGGGCCTACCCCTCGGTTGTGAGGTGGTTGTATTGAGAGAGGAGTTTGGTACTCCTAGTGTTGTAACAAATCCTCTTCGGTAGAGGTTCCCTCGGTGGGAGATAGTGGATTGGAAATCCTACACGGTGGTGTAGGCGGGGATGTAGAGCAAGGTGCTCGAACCTCGAAACATATCGTTGTGTTTTGCGTTTGCTCCACTTGTCTCTTTAACTCTCTCTCACTTTATTTTATGCAAAGCATCATTCTTATTGCCATATCATACATATCATATTTGCTTGTGAATTGCCTTGCATAATTCATATTTCTATATCTCTTATATGCTTGGTTGTTTGTGTGTGCCTCACTTGTACCTAATCAACAAGAGCTTCACATAGCACCTCAACCCATTCAAGGGGAATCAAGAGGAGTTAGTCCAGAGCCCTTCATGGGGAATTCGGCTACACTTGTTAATTGTACTAAGTGTGTTGCAAGATTTGCATTAGCTTCCGCATTTAGCGCACATAGTTTTGCATTTAGTTCTAGATTAGCACTTACACCTATTCACCCCCCTCTAGGTGTCTTTTCAATTGGTATCAGAGCTAGTGCTCCTGATACTTAGGCTTAACATCCTAGGAGTGAGATCCTTTTGCTTGCTAATCTATTGTTTGCATTTGCTTGTTTGCACACATTTAGTTTACCATGGCCTTCATGACCCCACCTATGTATGACCCTTCCAACATTCATGTTTGGAAGATTAGAATGACTGTTTATTTACAAACCCTAGGTCATAAAGTTTACCTTGCCATTACCAAGGAATCCTTCCTTAGTGATCGCAATCATATAGGGGCCAATGCACAAGCCCTTGAGGCCATTAGAAGCACATTATCTAAAGAAGATCTTATGCATGTTTCTAACATTGATTCCGCCTTTGCAGTGTGGAACAAATTGACAACAACCACCACCTCCAAGCTTCAAGTGCCAAATCAACCGGAGGAGGAATCTAGTGGAGAATCCGATTCTCAATGCTTCATGGTCCAAGGAATGACTCCCTTGAGGTACATTCGGAACCCCACTTAGATTGTGATGATAGTGCTAGTTCTTCATGTGATGATAATATTGATCCCCATGCTTTAAATGAAGAACTATCTATTGTTTGTGAAAAATTGATAGAAAAATATAAAATTTTGAAAAAGGAAAGTCTAGGCCTTGAAAAAGAAAATAAAAGTTTGCATGCTAGACTTAACAATATTTTGCAAGAGAAGGTTGAGGTCTATAATGAAAGGGATTCATTGAGATCTCAATTAGATCTTGCACTTAAGGAAAATGAATTTTTGAAAAATAAAAATGATTGTGAAACTCTTTTGAAGAAGAATGAAAACTTGTCTTCTAAAGTAGATTTTGTTTTAAAAGAAAATGTTGCTTTAAAAAATAAAATTATTTCTATTTCTAATGATTTAGATGTTTGTGTAAAGAAAAACATTGTTTTGCAAAATAAAATTGATGCACATGTTTGTCATGCTAGGGTAGTATCACACACTTCACCTATTGCATGCTCCACGTCTTCTACAATTCAAAATGATATAAATTTGTTAAAGAAGAAAATGGATTGTTTGGGCTCCACTATGAGCAAATGTGCCATGAACCACACTCGCTTGGAAACCTTGGATCGTAAGAAACAAGTTCCAACTTTTATGCATGCACACCCTCCACGGCATACACATGCTCCACACGGACACCATCAACACATGTATGCTCATATGTACACATGTACACATTGTAGCCGAAAAGGCCATCTTGCTAGATTTTGCTATGATAGATTATATACTCCAAATTTAGCAAAGAATTTTGTTTGGGTTAGAAATGAGACTAACCCCCATGGACCCAAAAGACAATGGGTACCAAAGACCACCCCTCCTTTGTTTAATGTAGGTGTGGGCTCTCACATGACGTGAGAGTGATGGCACCTTGGAGTGGATGCGTTCCGGACTTAAAGGAAATCATTTGGATGCATCACTTTCAAGGGAAGATTTGGTGGAGAGGACCACCACGTTTTGGAGAAATAGAGCGGTGCCCTCATTGGTTTTGGTATCGAATCTCTAACTCCTTATGTTTACATGCTTTCCATGTTTATTTCTCATAGCATGATTTGATGTTTAGTGATCATCATGAATATGCCATGTTAATTAGATTAGTGTTATACTTATTAGTTGGTTGAAACATCCATGTCTTATATGGACTAATTTGTATGACCTAGATCTAATGCACATGCATGTACATATTGATCATATATGTTTTGTATCTTTGATGCTTTATAGCATGTTTCATTGTCTTGGATTAGTATGTAAATACCATGTTATTAGATCCTTGACACTCATGTTTAGCATTTTGAGACACCCATGTTTAATATGGACCATTATTTTTGTGTTCTCACCGTTTGTTTAGCTATCATGTTTATCATAGGTTTAATAACATATGTATTGGCATGATAATCATGTTTTTCGACACTAGTATAAATCCTAGTCTAAATGATTTATGTTTTGTTTTTATGCTTTATGTCTTGATTACATGTTTAGATGTTAGTTTTCATTAAAACTAGAAGATTTATATTTGTACATATGATGGGCTACAAATAAATCTATATATGTTTGAGATTGAATGCTTGTTTGTTCCCATTAGATGTGCTAGTATAGTCTAGTTTTGATGATTCATACATTTTAAACTTGTATTCCATTTTTGGTATTTGTTTTTATGATTATGAGTTTTCATTTCATGTATATGTGTATTTTGCCAAACTTGAAGATATACATGTATACCCTTGAGTCATTTGCCTTTCATGCAAATATCTATTATGGACTCAAAGTGTGTTTAAGGGATATGTATGTATACTTCTTGTGTTGACAAATCATACATATACCTTGAAAAGAATTGGTATCAAATTGTTTTAATGAAAAGCTAAATTTTCATACTTTTCATGCTTTTCATGTTTTCCTTGAATTGGTATTTAAACTTCATGTATATGTTTACCTTGTCCAAACTATTAGATATACATGAATATCCTTTTTGAGCCACGTGCCTTCATGCATATATCCTTGTGGACTCGTTTGTATCTTGGATATGTATGTATACTTTGGTTTGTATTAGACATACATATGCCTTGAAGATTAAATAATATTAATTTTTAGTTTTCTTGTTTAAAGGAATAATTGAACTTAATTGAACAAATTTTCATGATTGTGATCTCCATACTTGACTTGTACACTCACATTTATTATTTGCTCATGTTTTGTTTTCATGAGACATTTTTATGCTTAATTGGATTAGAGTGTTGATTATCATGTGGATTTCATTTTATGAAAAAATGATTTGTATTTATTCCTTACTTGAAGGATTTCGTACTAGTTAACAAAACTTTTCATTTTAACTAGTTCATATTCTTCGTTATAATATGAGATATACACTTGACCCTATTCATTCAATTGGTATCATTGAACACTTTTAATTGGTATCAATTTTTGATCTTTTTGTATACTCATATATGTTTTGTATATGTATGCTTACTCTTTCAAGAATATCAATGTTAATTGGTATCTAACTTTCATACATATATATCTTTATGCTAAGCTTGAAAATTTTCTAATGTTTGATTTGTTTTCAATTGGTATTTTAACAAGCTTATGCATATGTTTAGTTGGTATTTCATAAAGGGGGAGAAAATTTGATGTTGTCTTTCAATTGGTATTTGATTTCCACTCCCTTGCTTTATGTTAAAATATAGTTTCAAATTGGTATCATATGTTTAAAAAAAACACATTTCTCTTAATGAGATCAAGATGTTTATATTAAATGTTTTAAATTGGTATCTCAAAATTTTGTTTAAGAAAAACATATTTATTTTACATTGCCTATATGTGTATAAATTCATGTTGAGTGTATCTTGTATTGAAGAGCTTGACAACTCTTCCTTATGTGGTACACGTGTGTAGGGGGAGCTTCACATCTCCTTTTATGCATTACATATTTTGTGTTATGTGAATTAGGGCGTGTCTTCCTTTCTTCATGTAACTCATATGTGTAGGGAAGCTAACTTAGCGTCTTCCTCTTCATGAATGTATATAGCATATAACATTTATTAATCTTTGTTTATCTTCATTTGGTATCAAGATGCTTCATTGACATATTTTTAATTGATATCATGTTTGTAGTCACCCCTTATTGACTTTGTTTTTGTTTTAGACAAAAAGGGGAGACCATTGTTTGCATTGTTTTGATTGACACAAAAAGGGGGAGAAAAATTTTTACCCCTCATTTTATTTATAGTTTTTGAATGTTTACTCCTTTGTTGATGATTGACAAAAAGGGGGAGAATTATTTGTGAGTTTTATATATATGCATAGTTATGTTTTTTTTGCATATATTAAGTTTAATATAGTTTAATGTATGTTTATTGGCATCTAGAGCATCTAGAAAATGTTTATTTGTTAATTGGTATCTAGAGCATGCTTTGCTTTATATATTTCATTGGTATCTAGAACCTTTATTGTTTATGCATATTTGTGCATTCATGTTTTTAAGAGCCTTCATTGCATATTATTATGTTTATTTTGCTATGCATGAGTTAAGGGGAGCTTCTTTGAAGCTTTACTTTAATCCATGCATATATAACTCCATGAGTTTTGTCATCATCAAAAAGGGGGAGATTGTTGGCCCAAAGGCTTTCCACCCTAGTTTTGATGATGATTAACTCATGTAGTTATGTTTACTAATAATCTTGTGTTGTTTAAGTTTCAGATCATTAACCAAGATATTAGTTTGGTGATAGCTTCAACAAGAGGTGTTTGGAAGCTTATCATGGTGATTCCGGTGCCAAAGCTTAAAGATCATACCTTTGCACTCGGTGGATCGCGTTTGGGAGCAAGTCTACTTGAAGATGGAAGATCGTCAAGAGACTTAGGTATCCTAGTTTAGACTATGAGTTTTTAGATCCATTTGTAAAGTTTAGAATAGTTGATATGCTCAAGTGCACAAACACACACGTTTTTATGTTTTGGATTTGGTTTTCATGAATAGTAGTTCAAAACAAGTTTACTTTACTTCTATGTATATTAGATATGTTCTAGATATACATACATGGTTTAAACGTGCTAAACAAACTTATTTTGATATCCCTATTCATGTGTTGAAAAATCAAGTTTGATAAAAATACAAGTTTTGGTTTTTGATAAAATTGGCAAGACACAAAAATGAATTGATATGTTGATATATGTCTTGAAATTTTTATCACTTGTTTATGTTTCAATACAAAAAGATAAAATAAGTTTTATAAAATTTTTGAAGTGTTAAAAGATTTCTAGAAAATATTTCTAACTGTTTTTCTGACCCATAAATCTGTTCCAGGCTTCAACCAGTCGACTACTAACCTGATTAGTCGACTTGGCTGAAGTCCGGTCGACCGGGCCGGTCGACCGGACGTGCACAGATCTGTGCACGTTTGGCAGACTTGGGACGGTCGACCGTACCGGTCGACCGGGCCGAGAGCTCTGCTCTCTGTTTTTGCTTGGGTCGACCGGACGGTCGACCGCTGCAGAGAGTTCTGCTCTCTGTTAGTTTGGGTCGACCGGGCGGTCGACCGGTAGCTCCAACGGGTCAAAATATGATCGTTGGACGGTCGACCGGCCGGTCGACCGTTGCCTGTCAGAGCTGCCAGCTCAGCTCTAACGGCTAGTTTCTGGTTTGGCCTATATAAACCCCATCTCTTTGGGATTTTGGCCAAGGTTTTTAAGGAGAAAAATTTTTGTGTCTCTCTAGTTTTTAAACAAGTTTTTAAAAGAGTTTAAGTGCTAAAAAGATTTTAATCTTTATTGTTTTGGGTTTTTGGAAAATCAAAGAAAACTAGGTTTTGGGATTTTGGATTTGATCTTTTACTTTCTATCTTTTACAAGAGATTTCCCAAGTAGTTTTTCTTTGTTGCTTGTTTCCAAAAATACCTTGTTTCCACACTTGAGCTATCTTCTATCCTAATCTATTTAGGATCTTGTTTTTGTGGAAAAAGAAAAGAGAAAAGAAAGAAAGATTGTGTTTGTGGTCTTTGTAACCACTTATTGTAAACCCTCCTTGCTTTTGTGAATCCCTCTTCGGTAGAGGTGATCGGAGTGGTATTGGTTTGGATCCCTCTTAGGTAGAGGTGATTGTGTTGGTTGTGAACCTCTTCGGTAGAGGTGGTTGTTGGTTGGTTGTTGTATTTGGCTACGGGCCTACCCCTCGGTTGTGAGGTGGTTGTATTGAGAGAGGAGTTTGGTACTTCTAGTGTTGTAACAAATCCTCTTCGGTAGAGGTTCCCTCGGTGGGAGATAGTTGATTGGAAATCCTACACGGTGGTGTAGGCGGGGACGTAGAGCAAGGTGCTCGAACCTCGAAACATATCGTTGTGTTTGCGTTTGCTCCACTTGTCTCTTTAACTCTCTCTCACTTTATTTTGTGCAAAGCATCATTCTTATTGCCATATCATACATATCATATTTGCTTGTGAATTGCCTTGCATAATTCATATTGCTATATCTCTTATATGCTTGGTTGTTTGTGTGTGCCTCACTTGTACCTAATCAACAAGAGCTTCACATAGCACCTTAACCCATTCAAGGGGAATCAAGAGGAGTTAGTCCAGAGCCCTTCACGGGGAATTCGGCTACACTTGTTGATTGTACTAAGTGTGTTGCAAGATTTGCATTAGCTTCCGCATTTAGCGCACATAGTTTTGCATTTAGTTCTAGATTAGTACTTACACCTATTCACCCCCCCTCTAGGTGTCTTTTTAAGAGTGGTGGGAGGTTTTCCGTCAAAGACGTTCCTTAATTAAATAACCACCAATCTTCGGGCTTTCGGCCCTCAATCCTTTCCTAGACACTGATTGGGCAAGAGTCAACTCCAGCACTGTTCCCCCTTAGGATAATCTCCTATTGAGTCTGAAATGTCCCTAGGGCCAACGTCTACTCTTTTTTAGTTAGGCTTGGGTTAGTGAGTGCTTGAGATATGATTTTTAGGCTAAGGAAGGGTGATGAAATCCCACCTTATCTTGTTAATGGGTTATGCCCTTAAGATGAATTAGTGCAAGTGTACAAGATAAATAGATAAGATTCACTCAAAGCAGAAAATCAACCAAGAGATAAGTCCTATTCTACATGCAATGCGTACGTACCTTGCTCCAGCACTCTTCAACAGTAAAATAAAGTAATTGAAAAGACACGTGCCTAATATGCAAACGTCTAATCAATTTTTATTTTTTTAACAACAAATAATTTACTGTTGAATTAATTAGCAGTATACAGGTATATCACAGAATAAATCAGAACAGAGCAAAAAGCAGTATTTTTAATTTGAAGCAACCTGCAAAAAATTGCAGTCAGTAATTCACTACTGAGGCCGCGTTTCCGCGGCTATGGCCGCGGATCCGCGGCACTACAGTAGACTCTGGTGCTCTGCCTTCGAGGGCAGAGGCACAGAGTAGCTGTATGTCCACTGCTGCTGCTGTTTTTCTGATTCCTGTTCTCCAAACCTGCAAACATAAAAGAATAAAAGAATAGTTAGTAATAAAATTTTTTTATTAGAGATAAACTTACCGTCCCTCCCCGGCAACGGCGCCAATTTTTTGACTGAGTTTTCCTGCACACAAAATATGAATATTAGATCTGAGAATTAAAGGTGTGCGAGGTGCTCAATACTAATCCGCGGTAGCAAGGCTATGCGGGTCGTGATCCTCAGGGAGGGACTAGCGATGGAAGCGTTTGTAAGTTATCCCTAAAAATTTATTTATTTTTTAATTATTTTGTTAGTCACAACGATATTTACAATGAAAAGTGGTATTTATAATGAGTTGTGGGAAAGAATATGGAAAGATGTGGATGGTGATCTAAACTAGAGAAGGAAAGAAAGAAAAACTTATAACACGTACAAACCTCTTCAGCCTGCTTAACTTTGATCCGTGCGATGATTTACCTTTTCTTGGAAGACTTGCAAGTATGGCGTATAGGATGTTCATCGCCATAAGCCATCAAGGGTTCTTCTTTGGCTAGGCACTCTCAATGCAATTGGGTCTCATTATTCACGAGGCATTAGAGAAAAACAATGGAAGAAAACAGGAACAGAGAAATACAAGAATAAAACACGAAGAAATAAAACAAGAATAATAGAAAAGACAAACCTCAAGCAGATTTCATTAACAATAGAAGAAGAGTTGGCTTACACCGCTGTCACCTCAGTACAAGCATGGACTCCTTCCTCCATGAAAGCTTCCTCCACTCTCAGTTACAGATTTTACAAAAGAAAAACGAACATAAAATCTAACCTAGAAGAAAGAAGAAAAACCTAAACCCTAGCTTTTGGCCCTTTGCTGGACGCTGGACGCTCTGTACGTTGCACTACAGGGGGTATTTATAGGTGCAGAGGGGCGAAGAGTCCCGGATAAAGTAGCCCACGAAATCTGGTAGCCAGATGAGATCAAACTGCCGCAGAATTGCGGCTTTTGCCGCAGATCTGCGGCATTTCTGTGGAATCTGGCCACGCGCTTTGGCGCGTGGCTTCTTCTGGTCCATCCATTTGGGCACCTGCTTCTGGAAGCTGCATCCTGGCTCTTTATTTTGGATTTTTCGAGATAACTTAGTAATCAAGTTACCTTGATCTCAAATATCCCAAATCTTTTATCACGACTTTCCTTCTTATCTTTGGCTCTTATGCTCATCCTGCAAGAGTTTAGGGTTGGGTAGAATTCTATCCTTCCTTCATCTTTAATAATTGCAACTTTAGCCCTAGCATAATTTGCACTTTGACAATTGATATTTGCACTTTTACACCTGGGCTTCAAATATGGGCTTTTGGGCTTCATTAAGCTTTATTTATTATTAAAATAATAATTCGAGGCCTACACACAATAAATCACAAAATATTAATAAATGTGCAGAATTAAATGAATAAATATGAAAATGTGATGGTAAATGTTATGATAAAAATGCACTTTTGACTACCAATCACACCCCCACACTTATCTTTTTGCTCGTCCTCGAGTAAAAACAAAGAAAAGAAAAAGTTAATCTAACCTAACTCACTTTCGTAGGAATCACGATTGCACTTAGCACGTGCAACAAGCCGTTAAACCTCTAGGTTACCCTAGAGGACGAGTGTTGTCTCGTGAGGGTTTTCAGCGGATTACACCCACAAAATCCATAAAAAGAAAATATTTGAATTATTAATGAAGAGACTAAGTAGTCTATAAGTTTTAGGATCCTCATTTTTATTCATTCTTAGACTTAGTCTTTATAAAGTAAATTGTTTTCATTTTAGGTAAGGGTCAAAATTGAACTTCTAATATAGGCTTTTTCGTTACCAAAAATCATATGCATCCTTATGAATTTATACTAGGAATTCCTTAACTTGGACTCTCATGCCTCTATATATATATTTTTTTTTTTTTTTCTTTTTAATATGTATAACGCATCTAATTTTCTTTCGTATAAGCATTAAGGCTTCTTGAGGCCCTCATACCTAACTAATTGATTATTAGATGTGTTAATACATATATAAGTAATTCTTACTTAATTTCCTTAGGCTTTCTAATCCACCCATGTAACGAACTTAAAGTCGATGACTCCCAAACCGGTTGGCTTTAGGGCACCAGGTGAGAAAACACCCCGCGGACTCAAATTCGAGTGAACTAGGCCCCAAAACTAAGGACTTTATTTTATTTACTCACCTTTAGGCATGAATACTTATGCTTCTTGAGGCACATGTATCAGCTTAATTGGTGATTTTTTTCTTTTTATGAGGCACAAGGTCTTTGTCTTAGAATCCTAGATATGCATTTGGTATGCACATTTCATTAAGGTAAAAATTAAGACTAACTACTTATTCAATTTCTCCTCCTATACTTAAAAATTCAACAATTTATTTATTTTGACCAAGTTTTTAGAAATCCTAATCATGATTTTCCTAATCCTTAAAACTAACTTAGGCTTCTTTCAAAAAAAATAAGTCAAAATACTGTCCTTTTTATAACAATTTTTTTTTATTATTAGCAAATTTTGTTAGTGTCTACTTATGTAGTATGTTAGTAAAGCCCACCCCCACACTTATCTCATGCATTATCCTCAATGTATGAATGAATGCATATATGCATGAAACAGAACAAGGGAAGGCGGAAGTTACCTTAGGGTGGTGGTTCAGGAGGTGGTCTAATTGGTCCACGAAATGCGGCCCAATCAAGATAACAGATAATTTGGTGGAACCCACCAGAAACTTTCCTTACATAACCCACTAAAATATATGTATAATCAATTTTTAGTATTTCCACCCCATCAAATTTCCAAATTTCATAATAAATTTCAGAGTTAATTGTCTCAACCTCCTTGTCCCAAAATGGAGTATGAAAAGATGAAATTATTGACTTGGACATTATAGGTACGGGAACGAATACCGACTCAAGGAAGATGCTCAAATCAAGTAAGGGCTCAGGAGTCGGGCTAGGTTCTAGAATTGAGTCCAAGTCAAGAAATTGAAACTCAAGTCCACAATCTTCTTCCCACAATGGAATGTGACCTAATATGGGTGATATCTCTTTACTTCCAATATTAAGGAATTCTAGCTCATCGCCATACAATTCTTCAAAACTAAGGTCAACATCTTCCGTCAGAATTGTACAATCAGTTTCAGAAGTAAAGAGATTGTGAGAATCTAGGTCGCATATCTCATTGGGTTCAATGTAATAAAAAGAACTTGCCAATTTATCCATAGGATTTTCAAAATTGCACAATTGGTCAAGTTCAATATGATCATCTAAAATGGGTGATTCAATTTCATTATGAATTGGAATAGGATCCAATGTTAACTCGGGAAAAGTGAAATCAGGTGGAGACACTGGAGTCATTATTGGATCAGGAAATAAAATTGAATCATCAAGTTGAAGATCATGATCATATTCATGTTCAAGTTCTAATTCATGAAAGGAAAAACTTGCCAAGTTATCAGATTTTGAAGTTTCGGCAAGTTCACATGATGGTACTGAAGTAGAATCTTGTTGTCCAAAGCAACTTGGTTCGTCGGCTCTACGAGAGTGGTCAATGATATCAGAAATGGCCGAACGGTGAGAACGTAAAGATTGAACCATCATATCTATATCACGATCACGTGCTAATCTAGCCTGAGTCATGGCTGCAAGCATCCCTTCATAGTTGATAGGTGCATCATGTTGTGATTGGACTTGAAAGGATGAAGTGTAATCGTGATGAAATTGTGAGTCGGTGGACTCACGCATAATCATTTCTCCGATTGATGGTAACTGTTGCTTGGACTCATGCATACTTATCATTTCCCGATAGATGGTAGTCTATTCTGACTGGGTGGATCTAAGTATGACTCATTGAAAGAATGTGGACTGGGTGGAGACTGAGGACAAGTCGGTTGAAAATTGGACTCGGGGGACTCGAAACCCCTGAACTCTGTGACGAGTTGAAATTATTATGGAAATTATAGTCATGAGATGGAGGGTGTGGGCTATATTCATTCAGATAAGACCATTCCGGCACACTAGATTGGTCAAAGTTATGATATGCCGGGTTGGTAATATCCGAATAATAGTTAGGTGTGTAATATGAATTAAAATTGGAATTATTATTATATGCCATATCACACCAACACAAACAAAAAAAAAGAAAACAAATAAGCAAACAAAAAAAAATTCTAACCTAAGTTAGGGTAGACCTATGACCTAGACGACTCCTAACTGGTTAGACTGTCCACGGGGGGTAGGGTGTAGACTTTGACCACAAGTTAATCAGCCAGGTCAGGGCAAGAGTGGTGGGAGGTTTTCCATCAAAGACGTTCCTTAATTAAATAACCACCAATCTTCGGGCTTTCGGCCCTCAATCCCTTTCCTAGACACTGATTTGGTAAGAGTCAACTTTCAACACTGTTCCCCCTTAGGATAATCTCCTATTGAGTCCGAGATGTCCCTAGGGCCAACGTCTACTAATTTTTAAGTTAGGCTTGGGTTAGTGAGTGCTTTGGATATGATTTTTGGGCTAAGGAAGGGTGATGAAATCCCCACCTTATCTTGTTAATGGGTTATGCCCTTAAGATGAATTAGTGCAAGTGTACAAGATAAGTAGATAAGATTCACTCAAAGCAGAAAAATCAACCAAGAGATGAGTCCTATTCTACATGCAATGCGTACGTACCTTGCTCCAGCACTCTTCAACAGTAAAATAAATGAATTGAAAAGACACGTGCCTAATATGCAAATGTCTAATCAATTTTTATCTTTAACAACAATTTTTTTACTGTTGAATTATTAGCAATTTACAGGTATATCACAGAACAAAACAGAATAGAGCAGTAAACAGAATTTACAATTTGCAGCAACCTGCAAAAAGTTAAATCAGTAGTTCTCTACTGTTGCCGCGTTTCCGCGGCTCCCACACTTATCTTTTTGCTCGTCCTCGAGTAAAAACAAAGAAAAAGAAAAAGTTAATCTAACCTAACTCACTTTCGTAGGAATCACGATTACACTTAGCACGTGCAACAAGCCGTTAAACCTCTAGGTTACCCTAGAGGACGAGTGTTGTCTCGTGAGGGTTTTCAGCGGATTGCACCCACAAAATCCATAAAAAGAAATATTTGAATTATTATTGAAGAGACTAAGTAGTCTATAAGTTTTAGGATCCTCATTTTTATTCATTCTTAGACTTAGTCTTTATAAAGTAAATTGTTTTCATTTTAGGTAAGGGTCAAAATTGAACTTCTAATATAGTCTTTTTCGTTACCAAAAATCATATGCATCCTTATGAATTTATACTAGGAATTCCTTAACTGGACTCTCATGCCTCTATATATATATTTTTTTCTTTTTTTTTAAATATGTATAAAGCATCTAATTTTCTTTCATATAAGCATTAAGGCTTCTTGAGGCCCTCATACCTAACTAATTGATTATTAGATGTGTTAATACATATATAAGTAATTTTTCCTTAATTTCCTTAGGCTTTCTAATCCACCCATGTAACGAACTTAAAGTCGATGACTCCCAAACCGGTTGGCTTTAGGGCACCAGGTGAGAAAACACCCCGCGGACTCAAATTCGAGTGAACTAGGCCCCAAAACTAAGGACTTTATTTTATTTACTCACCTTTAGGCATGAATACTTATGCTTCTTGAGGCACATGTATCAGCTTAATTGGTGATTTTTTTTTTTTTATGAGGCACAAGGTCTTTGTCTTAGAATCCTAGATATGCATTTGGTATGCACATTTCATTAAGGTAAAAATTAAGACTAACTACTTATTCAATTTCTCCTCCTATACTTAAAAATTCAACAATTTATTTATTTTGACCAAGTTTTTAGAAATCCTAATCATGATTTTCCTAATCCTTAAAACTAACTTAGGCTTCTTTTAAAAAAATAAGTCAAAATACTGTCCTTTTTATAACAATTTTTTTTTTATTATTAGCAAATTTTGTTAGTGTCTACTTATGTTAGTATGTTAGTAAAGCCCACCCCCACACTTATCTCATGCATTATCCTCAATGTATGAATGAATGCATATATTCATGAAACAGAACAAGGGAAGGCGGAAGTTACCTTAGGGTGGTGGTTCCGGAGGTGGTCTAATTGGTCCACGAAATGCGGCCCAATCAAGATGACAGATAATTTGGTGGAACCCACCAGAAACTTTCCTTACATAACCCACTAAAATATATGTATAATCACTTTTTAGTATTTCCACCCCATCAAATTTCCAAATTTCATAATAAATTTCAGAGTTAATTGTCTCAACCTCCTTGTCCCAAAATGGAGTATGAAAGATGGAATTATTGACTTGGACATTATAGGTACGGGAACGAATACCGACTCAAGGAAGATGCTCAAATCAAGTAAGGGCTCAGGAGTCGGGCTAGGTTCAAGAATTGAGTCAAAGTCAAGAAATTGAAACTCAAGTCCACAATCTTCTTCCCACAATGGAATGTGACCTAATATGGGTGATATCTCTTTACTTCTAATATTAAGGAATTCTAGCTCATCGCCATACAATTCTTTAAAACTAAGGTCAATATCTTCCGTCAGAATTGTACAATCAGTTTAGAAGTAAAGAGATTGTGAGAATCTAGGTCGCATATCTCATTGGGTTCAATGTATTAAAAAGAACTTGCCAATTTATCCATAGGATTTTCAAAATTGCACAATTGGTCAAGTTCAATATGATCATCTAAAATGGGTGATTCAATTTCATTATGAATTGGAATAGGATCCAATGTTGACTCGGGAAAAGTGAAATCAGGTGGAGACACTGGAGTCATTATTGGATCAGGAAATAAAATTGAATCATCAAGTTGAAGATCATGATCATATTCATGTTCAAGTTCTAATTCATGAAAGGAAAAACTTGCCAAGTTATCAGATTTTGAAGTTTCGGCAAGTTCACATGATGGTACTGAAGTAGAATCTTGTTGTCCAAAGCAACTTGATTCGTCGGCTCTACGAGAGTGGTCAATGATATCAAAAATGGCCGAACGGTGAGAACGTAAAGATTGAACCATCATATCTATATCACGATCACGGGCTAATCTAGCCTGAGTCATGGCTGCAAGCATCCCTTCATAGTTGATAGGTGCATCGTGTTGTGATTGGACTTGAAAGGATGAAGTGTAATCGTGATGAAATTGTGAGTCGGTGGACTCACGCATAATCATTTCTCCAATTGATGGTAATTGTTGCTTGGACTCATGCATACTTATCATTTCCCCGATAGATGGTAGTCTATTCTGACTGGGTGGATCTAAGTATGACTCATTGAAAGAATGTGGACTGGGTGGAGACTGAGGACAAGTCGGTTGAAAATTGGACTCGGGGGACTCGAAACCCCATGAACTCTGTGACGAGTTGAAAGTATGAAAATCATGGTCATAAGATGGGGGGTATGGGTTATAATTATTCGGATAAGACCATTGCGGCACACTAGATTGGTCAAAGTTATGATATGCCGGGTTGGTAATATCCGAAAAATAGTTAGGTGTGTAATATGGATTAAAGTTGGAAAAATTATTATTATATGCCATATCACACCAACACAAACAAACAAACAAATAAACAAACAAAAAGAAAAAAAATTATATCCTAAGTTAGGGTAGACCTATGACCTAGACGACTCCTAACTGGTTAGACTGTCCACGGGAGGTCGGGTGCAGATTTTGACCACGAGTTAATCAGCCAGGTCAGGGCAAGAGTGGTGGGAGGTTTTCCGTCAAAGACGTTCCTTAATTAAATAACCACCAATCTTCGGGCTTTCGGCCCTCAATCCCTTTCCTAGACACTGATTTGGCAAGAGTCAACTTCCAGCACTGTTCCCCCTTAGGATAATCTCCTATTGAGTCCGAAATGTCCCTAGGGCCAACGTCTACTCTTTTTTAGTTAGGCTTGGGTTAGTGAGTGCTTGGGATATGATTTTTGGGCTAAGGAAGGGTGATGAAATCCCCACCTTATCTTGTTAATGGGTTATGCCCTTAAGATGAATTAGTGCAAGTGTACAAGATAAATAGATAAGATTCACTCAAAGCAGAAAATAAACCAAGAGATGAGTCCTATTCTACATGCAATGCGTACGTACCTTGCTCTAGCACTCTTCAACAGTAAAAATAAAGTAATTGAAAAGACACGTGCCTAATATGCAAACGTCTAATCAATTTTTATTTTTTTAACAACAAATAATTTACTGTTGAATTAATTAGCAGTATACAGGTATATCACAGAACAAATCAGAACAGAGCAGAAAGCAGTATTTTTAATTTGAAGCAACCTGCAAAAAACTGCAGTCAGTAATTCACTACTGAGGCCGCGTTTCCTCGGCTATGGCCGCGGATCCGCGGCACTACAGTAGACTCTGGTGCTCTGCCTTCGAGGGCAGAGGCACAAAGTAGCTGTATGTCCACTGCTGCTGCTGTTTTTCTGATTCCTGTTCTCCAAACCTGCAAACATAAAAGAATAAAAGAATAGTTAATAATAAAATTTTTTTTATTAGAGATAAACTTACTGTCCCTCCCCGGCAACGGCGCCAATTTTTTGACTGAGTTTTCCTGCACACAAAATATGAATATTAGATCTGAGAATTAAAGGTGTGTGAGGTGCTCAATACTAATCCGCGGTAGCAAGGCTATGCGGGTCGTGATCCTCAGGGAGGGACTAGCGATGGAAGCGTTTGTAAGTTATCCCTAAAAATTTATTTTTTTTTAATTATTTTGTTAGTCACAACGATATTTACAACGAAAAGTGATATTTATAATGAGTTGTGGGAAAGAATATGGAAAGATGTGGATGGTGATCTAAACTAGAGAAGGAAAGAAAGAAAACTTATAACACGTACAAACCTCTTCAGCCTGCTTACCTTTGATCCGTGCGATGATTTACCTTTTCTTGGAAGACTTGCAAGTATGGCGTATAGGATGTTCATCTCCATAAGCCATCAAGGGTTCTTCTTTGGCTAGGCAGTCTCAATGCAATTGGGTCTCATTGTTCACGAGGCATTAGAGAAAAACAATGGAAGAAAACAGGAACAGAGAAATACAAGAATAAAACACGAAGAAATAAAACAAGAATAATAGAAAAGACAAACCTCAAGCAGATTTCATTAACAATAGAAGAAGAGTTGGCTTACACCGCTGTCACCTCAGTACAAGCATGGACTCCTTCCTCCATGAAAGCTTCCTCCACTCTCAGTTACAGATTTTACAAAAGAAAAACGAACATAAAATCTAACCTAGAAGAAAGAAGAAAAACCTAAACCCTAGCTTTTGGCCCTTTGCTGGACGCTGGACGCTCTGTACGTTGCACTGCAGGGGGTATTTATAGGTGCAGATGGGCGAAGAGTCCCGGATAAAGTAGCCCACGAAATCTGGTAGCCAGATGAGATCAAACTGCCGCAGAATTGCGGCTTTTGCCGCAGATCTGCGGCATTTCTGTGGAATCTGGCCACGCGCTTAGGCGCGTGGCTTCTTCTGGTCCATCCATTTGGGCGCCTGCTTCTGGAAGCTGCATCCTGGCTCTTTATTCTGGATTTTTCGAGATAACTTAGTAATCAAGTTACCTTGATCTCAAATATCCTAAATCTTTTATCACGACTTTCCTTCTTATCTTTGGCTCTTATGCTCATCCTGCAAGAGTTTAGGGTTGGGTAGAATTCTATCCTTCACTCATCTTTAATAATTGCAACTTTAGCCCTTGCATAATTTGCACTTTGACAATTGATATTTGCACTTTTAGACCTGGGCTTCAAATATGGGCTTTTGGGCTTCATTAAGCTTTATTTATTATTAAAATAATAATTCGAGGCCTGCACACAATAAATCACAAAATATTAATAAATGTGCAGAATTAAATGAATAAATATGAAAATGTGATGGTAAATGTTATGATAAAAATGCACTTTTGACTACCAATCAGTACCCATACTCTTTTGAGTCCATGGGAGTTAGCTTCTTTCCTAACCAAACAAATCTATTTGCAAAATTTGAATTATTAACTCTATCAAAGCAAAATTTTGCAAGGTGGCCCTTACGTCCACAATGTGTACAAGTGTACACATGAGCATACTTTGAATCATGTGTGTGAGCATGATGAGCATGTGTATGCCGTGGTTTGTGTGCATGTATAGGAGGAACTTGTTTCTTGTGAAACATGGATTCCAAACGTGTGTGATTCAAGGCACATTGGCTCAAAGTGGAGCCCAAACAATCAATACTCTTCTTTAACATACATATATCATTTTCAATTATAAAAGAAGAGGTGGTGTATGCATTGGAAACACTAGATGTGAAGCTACACTAGCATGGCAAACATGTGAGTCAAATTATTTTTCAAAGATTTATTTTCATTAGAAATTAAATCTAATTCCTTTGAAATAGAAATAATTTTATTTTTTAAAGATTCATTTTCTTTTAACACAAATTAAAGTTTTGAAGATAGAACCTCATTTTTCTTCAAAACATTTTCACTATCATTTTTATTTTTCAAAATTTCATTTTCTTTTAGGGTAAGTTCAAGTTGGGATTTCAAAGAGTCCCTTTCATTTGAAATCTCATCACTCTCTTGCAAAAAAACATCAAGTTTAGAAGACAAATTTTTATTTTCTTCTTTTAGTGCAAAATTTTTCTTTTTCAAGAGATTATGTCTTTCTAACAATTTTTCACAACCTATAGCTAGTTCATTATTTAAAGTATGTGCATCCATACACTCATTACAAGAAGAAATAGTACATCATCTAGTTGAGTATCCGAATATACCTCAAGCGAGTCATTTCCTTGGACCATGAAGCAACGTTGTTCGGACTTTTCTCCACTAGATTTCTCCTCCTCATTGATTGGCGTTTGTAGCTCGGAAGATGTCAATATGTGCCACACTGCAAAGGCGGAGTTACAATGAGAAATCATATTTAAATATTCTTTACTAAGAGATTTTCTAAGTGCATTTAGGGCTTGTGCATTAGCCTTTTTATGTTTGCTATTACCAAGATAAGAGTTCTTGGTAACGGCAAGGTGAACATGCATTCCTAGGGTCTTGAGATACATACTCATTTTAAACATCCACATATTGATGTTAGAAACATCAAACATGGGAGGGGCAAGGTAATCCATGAGTGTGTATAAATGAATAAGTGTGCAAATGCAAATGATAGATTAGCAACCAAGATCTCACTCCTAAGTGGTTAAACCTAATATCAGGAGCGTAGGCTCTGATACCAATTGAAAGTACACCTAGAGGGGGGTGAATAGGTGTATGGCTAATCTAATGACAAATAATGAGGAATTAAAAACTAAATGCAACACACTTAGTGTAACCAAAGAGTGTAGCTGAATTCCCGTGAAGGGCTCTGGATTATCTCCTCTAAATTCCTCTAAATAAGAGTTGAGGTGCTATGTAAAGCTCTCTTGGTTAAACACAAGTGAGGCACACACACAATCAATACCAAGCATATAAGTATGAATGAACAATATGAATCAATGCAAGACACAATATAAGAGAGAGTTAGAGATAGTGGATCAATCGCAAACACCAAGATTTGTTTCGAGGTTCAAGCACCCACCTCTACGTCCCCGTCTTCACACAGAAGGATTTCCACTATATTGTCCACACAGGACTTCCCACACAGGGAACCTCCACTGAGGATTTGGGCAAATACAACTTGAGAGTACACAACTCCTCTCTTAACAAATACAACCTCTCAACAGAGGCTAGGCACAAAGCCAATACAAGATCAACCTCTCACTAGAGGGAACCAACAAACTCAATCACCTCTACACTTAGAGGGATACTAGCAACCCAATTGCAAAACCTCCTCTACACTTAGAGGGAAAGGCACAAAGCCAGAGCAAAGGAAAGGGTTTACAATACTTAGTGATCTCAAAGACCACAAACTAATTCTTTCTCACAAAACAATGATCCTAATAGATAGGATAGATAGATAGCTTAAGTGTGAAAAAATGAAGTGTTTGGAACAAAGAAAAACACTTGGGAAAATCTCCAAATAGATATTGAAATTTAGATCAAAAACCAATTCCCAAAGACTCTATTTTCTTTGAATTTTCAACACTTTAAAAACAAATAAAATTAAATCTTTTTAACCCAAAAACTATTGTTGAAAAACACTTGAAAGATGTAAATTTTTTGTTGTCCCAAAGGCCATTAGCCCAATATCCCGATGAATATTTTGATGATAACAAACCATATTTAGTTATGTATTTAACAATTTTATTTAAAAGAATTTCAGGTTCAAAACAAATTGATTTGACGGCTCCACTATCAAGACTCACAAGTTTGGACGCCGCTAAAGATTTGCATTCCTAAGCTAAGCACATTAGAAAGCTTCGGGAACAAGATTCTGAAGAAAAGACCAAGTCAAGATCAAGACAATGAAAAAGTCCAAGATTTGTATTTTTTTAGACATTTTTGTCAAAACCTAGATGTTAGAAGTAGAGTTATGGGATTATCACTCACACACATTTTAGTTTGATTCATGGCTTCAAAAACAATTTCTTTTTCCAACTTAGTTTTAGAGTTAACATGTTTTGGAAATTTGTTTTAGAAACTTTAAGTTTTGGAAAAACCGATTTTTGAGAAAAATAAGTTTTTATCAAAGAGAATCTTTATCAAAATGTTTTAACATGTTAGAGTAGTGACTTATGATCATACTCCTATTTTTATAAGGTCCAAGACCTCAACCCAAAAGACCAAAACCAAAAAACCCAAGTTCTGGTTTCTGCAGAGTCTGATTTTTCAGATCTGACAGAAGCCGGTCGACCGTCCGGGTCGACCGACGTGCATAAATTGTGCATGTGCACGTCGGCCGACCGCTCGGGTCGACTGGGCACCTTGCAGTGCTCTCTGTTTATTTGGGTCGACCGGGGCGGTCGACCGTTGTCCCCCAACAGTCAAAAATATGACCGTTGGCGGTCGACCGTCCGGGTCAACCGGCAGCTGTCAGAAATTCTGACAGACTCCAACAGCTCTATTTTCTGACAGTTTTTGTTGGGATCTCACCCCAACGAATTTCTCTAGCTGTCTTACCCTGTTTTTCAACCCCTATAAATAGTGGGTCACTTCAACATGATAAGACACCAATTTTTCACAACAATTTTCACATCAATTCTTTCAAGCTTTTATTTGAGAAAAGATTTTCAAAGCTAAAATTTTCATACACCCATTTGAAGCCTATACCTCTACTTCACTCTAGATATTTGCACTACACAATCCCAAAATTCTACATCTACATATTGGTTATAGGATTGTGCTAAGTGAGCTATTTGTGATCAAGTGTGATCAACTTTCTTCTTGAGCGAAGTTGTAGAGGCATCGGCCTCAAGCGAGCTAGTGTGCTCCGGGTGGTGTTGCGGCATCACAAGAGATAGGACAAGTGTGTCCTTGTATTGGAGATCCGGTGGGATCAACAATAGTGGAAATCCTTCAAGTGTGAAGGCGGGGACGTAGAGCGTGGCTCGAACCTCGGAAACATATACTTGTGTTTGCGTTTGCTCGAATTTTCTCTAAACTCAAACTCCTTTATTTCTTGCAATACTTATTGTGTTTATTATTGCTAGTCCTTTAATTTGAGCAATTTGTTAGTAGAATTTTTAAATTCCGCATTATTGCCATATTACATATAGCCATCACCTATTTCCCCCCTCTAGGTGATTTCAATTGGTATCAGAGCCTAACCCTACAATTTGGTTTAACCGCCTTAGGGAGATCCTTGTTATTTGGCTATATTAGTTGCATTCTTCATTTATTGTGCTTTATATTATTCATCCATGGCATCACTTGACTTTTCTAGCATCAAGTCCCCACCAAAGTTTGATGGCTTGAACTTTCCCATATGGAAGGTCAAGATGAATCTCTTCCTTAAGTCCCTAGGAGTTAGGGTTGCTAGGTCCATTACAAAAGAATTTATTGAACCCCGCACTGATGAGAGCTCATGGTCCGAGGACGCCTCCAAGGATTATGAAGCTAATGCTAGAGCCCAATATGCCTTGACCCAAGCCTTAAATGAGGATGACTTATCACGCATCATAAATTGCAAATCCGCATTTGAAGTTTGGAATATTCTTATTGTGACTCATGAAGGAACGTCACAAGTCAAAAGATCTAAGATTGACTTGTTGCGTTCTCAATATGAGAACTTTTATATGTTTGATAATGAGAGCATTGATGACATGCTCACGCGTTTCACCAAGATTACTAATGCTTTATCTTCTCTAGGTGACGCAATCGACAATGACCAAAAGATAAGGAAGGTCATTAGAGCTCTTCCCAAGGCATGGGAAGTAAAGGCTACTACCCTCAAGGAACTCAACGATCGGGAGGAGATGGACTTCTCCGGCTTCATTGGAAATCTCAAAACACATGAGATGGAAATGAAGGTTCGAGAAGAAAGGGAGGCGCCAAAGAAGAAAGCCCTCGCCTTCAAAGCCACTCCATCCAACCACGACGAGGAGGACTCATCGGAAGATTGCGATGAGGATTTTGCCATGCTCATCCGGAAGGTGGGCAAGATGTTTTACAAGAAGGGGAGGCAAAGCAACTTCCGAAGAGGGAGACCTCAAGGAAGATTTGAAAAGAAAAAAGAAGAACCCGGTCCTTGCTTCCATTGCAAGAAGATCGGACATCTTATTGCGGATTGCCCCGCTCTTCAAGCGACCACCTCCATGAACGGCCCAAAGAAGAAGAAGGCTATGGTTGCAACGTGGGATGACACGGAGTCGGAATCCGAAGAGGAAAACGACGCCGCACACATGTGCTTCATGGCACATGGAGACGATGCTTCGAAGGTAACTATCGACAACTCTTTAGATGAGGATGAGTTAACTATGGATGAGTTAGCTCAATTTTTTGAAGAGTTACAACATAGATATGAGATTTCTCAATCTCAAATAAAAAGTTGAAAAAGAAAAATGACACTTTGAAAAATAAAATTGATATTGTAGTTAAAGAAAAAGATGATTTAGCTAAGGTTTTTAAGAATCTAAAATTGATTTTGAAAAATATAAACTAGCTTGTAAGGGGAAAACCCCCATTGCATCATGTAACAAAAATGAATTTTTGGAAATTCAAAACGGGTTGATGTTTTAGATTCAACTCTTAAAAATGTGCATTTGATTTAAACAAATTTGCATCAAGATTTCCCAAGGGAGTAACCCAAGGGAAACACACTCATCATACACATGCGCAAAAACATGCACACTCACATAAGCATGCATACATGTATGGTAGTGGTAGAATTTATGTTTGCACTCATTGTGGCCGCAAAGGCCATTTAGAAAAATTTTGTTATGCTAAACTTAATATACCAAGTAAACATGTTTGGGTTCGCCCCGGTACTAACCCTAAAGGACCCAAAAAGATATGGGTACTAGAAAACCCACCAAATTTAGATGATGCAGGTGGATCTTCTTCCTCCAAGACTTAGGGGGAGATGGTGCCCGGGTGGTGGATGCAACAAGGTTCAAAGAACACATCGCGTTTGCATCGCTATCATGGAGGCACCTATTTTGGAGATTGCCCTTGCTTGGTAACCTCTCCATTTAAAAGTTTTTAATTTTGGTGATATATATACACACATGTGTAGGAGTGTTAGTTTACTTTTATGCTACATTAATATATGCTTGTGTAAACCTACATCTCTATCATGATTGTGTATATGTCATGTTTGTATATCTTGTCTTTTATACCATGTTTATTGTATGTCCACATGTCTAGCCTAGATTATATATATCTATATATACACATTGTATTTTCAAAACTAGGAATATATTTTGTAAAAATTTCATATTCAAACAAATACATTAGAGATGGCAATTGCGCACCTCAACTTATTCAAGAGGAATCAAGAGGATGAAGTTCAGAACCCTTCACCGGGTATTCGGCTTCAACATCTCTAAAACTTTGTTTTTGTATGAAAATTAAATAAAATGTTTTGTGTGAATTTTTGGTTGATATGATAACTTAATGAAGATTTAAAAACATTATTGTTATATATATCCTACTTATTTGTTAAACTTCCTCTTTAAAATTTTTTTTGGGCTTGACAGATTTTTGGGCAAAGCCGGCCGACCGGTCTTGAGTTACGGTCGACCGACTTCGCCTGAAAGATTGATTTTCTTTCTTTCCTTTTTGCCCGCTGACCCGTACGGTCGACCGCGATATCTGTCAGTGGTCTCGGGTTTTCTGGGTCGACCGACTAGGTCGACCGCTCTGTGTTACAGAGCTCTCGGGTTTTGTGGGTCGATCGACCCGGTCGACCGTGCGTCGATTTCTGCCCTAAATCTGCCTATTTAATACACTTTCTCTCTCATTTCTCTCACACTTTGACCGGCGATCCCCTTTCCCTCTTTTCTCCCAAAATTTCTAAAACTCTATTCCACTCAAATTACTTCAAAAACCAAGTTTGATTCTCTTATTGTGGGTTAGATCTTCACTCTCAGGGCTTTCTCTCCAACTGATTTCAAGGATTTCCAGTTCTAGGGTTTGGGATTCCCATATTCAGGTAAAAATCTCATTTTTAGTGTAAATCTTGATCTCTAGTTCTTAGTTTTCCTTACACTTGTCAAGATCTTTAGGTCTCTTGTTGATTAGATCAAGCCATAACCTTTTTACCCAAAAAAATCATCAATTTCTCCATAATGTCTAAGAGATCTAGGACTGAGAAGGGAAAAATTGTGGTTCCCTCCTCATCTCCACCTCTAGACCTAAACGTCCCTTTGTTAATGATCTAGCTGAAAATTGATTCATCCTACTTTCTATGAAATCTGTCATTTCGGGGAGATGTGTTATTCTCAAAGATTTTGAACATCTTCACATCCCTCGCATCCTGAAAAGAAATTCTTTGGACAAATTCATGGCCATTAGGGAACCTGTGTACCCCTCCTTAGTGCATTACTTCTATGCAAATTTTGCTTTGAGGGAAATCAAGTGAGATCTCGTGTTCTTGGGAAGGATATTGACATTCCCCTATCCCAATTTGCTGATATTCTGCATCTCTCCTCTGGAGGAGTTGATGTTTACAACTTTGATCTCCAAGATTTTGAATACCCGGACGGTGAGTCTGCGCTCACCGCTTCCACCTTGATTCACGGGAATGACAATCCCGGTTTGGTTAGGAATGAGGAAGTGAACAAGTTCACGTTCACCGCCCAAGTCCTAGCCAAATTTGTCTTCTATAATATTTTACCAAAATCTGGTGAGTATAGCAATGCCAGGGGTCCAGTTCCTCTAATCATCTATTGCCTTCTGAAAGGCATTAAGATTGATTTACCACATCTCATTGCTTCTCACATGGCTTCTGATCAAATCCGCATGGCCGGTAGGCATTTGCCTTATGGAATGCTCATATCCTATCTTCTCAAACAATTAGGATTTGATCTTTCTTCTGAGACCCCCTCTGAACCCGCTGTGAACTTAGACAGCGTTCTTCTTAAGAGGATGCAGGCTCAGATTCGTCGAGCCGCTCCTGAGCAGCCTCCTGTTCTTCCTGCTGTTGTTCCAGGGTCATCATCAGCCCTAGGGACTTCCTCTGCTCCCAGGCCATCTTTATCTCCTGAGTTCCAGTCCTTCATTTCTTCTGAGATTCGCTCTCAGATCCAGGAGCATCAGTCTTGGATCGAGCAGCTAGATGCAGCCTTTCGTGCGGATATGGAGCAGCGAGATGCAGCCCTTCGTGCGGATATGGACTTGCGCTTTCAGGGAATTCGCAATGATATGACTTATTTTGCTAACTCCATGAGATTCGTGGACTTGTAATTTGAGGCACTCTTTGCGAAGTTCGACATGCTTAGTCCTGATCCCACATCTTTTGCCCGACCTCTTCCATCCTCCGGTCCTCTTTTTCCTATCAGAGATCCTTCTGCAGCTCCACCTTTACGGCCAGGGGTCGCAGGCATTGATCCAGAGGAGGCAGCAGCAGTTTCTTCTTCTTCTTCTTCAGAGGAAGACGATGATGGTGATGAGAAGATGGCTGAGGGTGCTGCTGCAGAGAGCTCGTCTGAGGAAGACGATGATGAGGAAGACGATGCTGAGGAGAGCTCGTCTGAGGACGATGCTGGTGGTGCTGAGTGACCTGCCCCTTTTGATGATGTCAAAAAGGGGGAGAGTTATTTATGAGAGAGATATATTTCATATTTGTGTACTTGTATTACTTTTTTTTTGTGTTTGGACATGTATTTGTGTGGACATCTTTTGTATTTAGTATGGTGGACATGTATCTTTGTATTGTGTCTGGACATGTTTTTATATTTATGTTGTGTTTTTATAAAAATGTGTTATCCTTTTATGACATGAGTACCTTTTGGCATGGACATGAGTATTGTGGATTATCACTTGCTATTTATCATTTGTGATATTTATCTATGCCTGAGTATGATTTCTTATATGCATGTGTTAAGGGGAGCTTCACTTGAAGTCTCTACCCAAAATATTTGTGATAATTATATATGTTTTGTCATCATCAAAAAGGGGGAGATTGTTGGCCGAAAGGCCATTAGCCCAATATCCCGATGAATATTTTGATGATAACAAACCATATTTAGTTATGTATTTAACATTTTGTTTAAAAGAATTTCAGGTTCAAAACAAGTTGATTTGACGGCTCTACTATCAAGACTCACAAGTTTGGACGCCGCTAAAGATTTGCATTCCTAAGCTAAGCACATTAGAAAGCTTCGGGAACAAGATTCTGAAGAAAAGACCAAGTCAAGATCAAGACAATGAAAAAGTCCAAGATTTGTATTTTTTTAGACATTTTTGTCAAAACCTAGATGTTAGAAGTAGAGTTATGGGATTGTCACTTACACACATTTTAGTTTGATTCATGGCTTCAAAAACATTTCTTTTTCCAACTTAGTTTTAGAGTTAACATGTTTTGGAAATTTGTTTTAGAAACTTTAAGTTTTGGAAAAACCGATTTTTGAGAAAACAAGTTTTTATCAAAGAGAATCTTTATCAAAATGTTTTAACATGTTAGAGTAGTGACTTATGATCATACTCCTATTTTTATAAGGTCCAAAACCTCAACCCAAAAGACCAAAACCAAAAACCCAAGTTCTGGTTTCTGCAGAGTCTGATTTTTCAGATCTGACAGAAGCCGGTCGACCGTCCGGGTCGACCGACGTGCACAAATTGTGCATGTGCACGTCGGCTGACCGCTCGGGTCGACCGGGCGCCTTGCAGTGCTCTCTGTTTGTTTGGGTCGACCGGGGCGGTCGACCGTTGTCCCCCAACGGTCAAAATATGACCGTTGGCGGTCGACCGTCCGGGTCGTCTGGCAGCTGTCAGAAATTCTGACAGACTCTAACAGCTCTATTTTCTGACAGTTTTTGTTGGTATCTCACCCCAACGAATTTCTCTAGCTGTCTTATCCTGTTTTTAAACCCCTATAAATAGTGGGTCACTTCAACATGATAAGACACAAATTTTTCACAACAATTTTCACATCAATTCTTTCAAGCTTTTTTTGAGAAAAGATTTTCAAAGCCAAAATTTTCATACACCCATTTGAAGCCTATACCTCTACTTCACTCTAGATATTTGCACTACACAATCCCAAAATTCTACATCTACATATTGGTTATAGGATTGTGCTAAGTGAGCTATTTGTGATCAAGTGTGATCAACTTTCTTCTTGAGCGAAGTTGTAGAGGCATCGGCCTCAAGCGAGCTAGTGTGCTCCGGGTGGTGTTGCGGCATCACAAGAGATAGGACAAGTGTGTCCTTGTATTGGAGATCCGGTGGGATCAACAATAGTGAAAATCCTTCAAGTGTGAAGGCGGAGACGTAGAGCGTGGCTCGAACCTCGGAAACATATACTTGTGTTTGCGTTTGCTCGAATTTTCTCTAAACTCAAACTCCTTTATTTCTTGCAATACTTATTGTGTTTATTATTGCTAGTCCTTTAATTTGAGCAATTTGTTAGTAGAATTTTTAAATTCCGCATTATTGCCATATTACATATAGCCATCACCTATTCACCCCCCCTCTAGGTGATTTCATTTTTCTCTCTTGAAATCTTAGTGAAATCAGCTCAAGAAGTGGGTATTTATAGATCCACAAAAATTCTGCCCATTGCAATCTGGAAAAGCCCAGATTGCCCTTCCGGTCGACCGGCCAACGGTTATTTTTCTGACCGTTGTGCCTCCGCTCGACCGGGCCAAAGCGCACAGTCGACCGCCCGATCGACCGGCCCCCACCCGAGAGTGGGGTGATCTCAGTCGGTCGACCACGCGGTCGACCGGCCAAACCACTTGGCCTTTGTGCATCCCGTGCACATCGGTCGACCGGGACAGTCGACCGACCACTGGTTCGGTCGACCGCCAGTGCAGTCAGGGCAGGATTTTGGGAATTTAAACTTAGTCATTTTACCTTCAAATAAATTCCATAAAATCACATAAATTCCACAAAAATACGTTCTTATAAGATTTTTGAAATACAAATATGTGTGACAAAAATTCAACACATATTTCAAACAATTTGAACCATTTTTGTGATATTGAAATTTTTCCTTAAACCAAAAGCCGTATTTTCCAAAAGTTGAATTTTTGAAATGGAAAACTGTTTTCTCCAAAACTCATGTAAATACAAATACATGATATTGAAACAACTTTGAAGCATATTGTATATGGATAGAATCCAATATATATGAAAGATATTTTATCTATATTTTTGACATTAAATACAAAAATAAGTTTTGTTTAAATACAAAACTCCAAACACATGAATAGGCTTTTCAAAATAAGTTTTTCTAAGTATATGAAGTATAGATGTATATAGATCAAATCTAATATACATTAAAACTTGTAAACTTGTTTTGATTCTATCTATTCATGAAAATCATATATTTGAACTAGAAATCTAAAACCGGTTAAACGAAAACAAAACATGATACTTTAAAACAAGTGTGTGTATGTGAACTTTCCAAAGACTCAATTTTTCTTTGATTTTTCCAACCCTTTAAAAACAAATAAAGATAAAATCTTTAAGCCCAAAACTCTCTTAAAAATTTGCTGTTAAACACTTAAAAAGATAAGAAATTTTTGCTCTCTAAAATCATGAAGAAACCAGCTCAAGAGATGGGTATTTATACCCTCTCAAAAATCTGCTCGTTGGTTGTCTGGAAAGGGCAAAATTGCCCTTCCGGTCGACCGCCCGGTCGACCGACCAACGGTCATTTTGATGACCGTTGTGCCTCCGGTCGACCGGGACTGGATACAGAGAGCAGTTGGTCTCTGCCGGTCGACCGCCCGGTTGACCGGGGCCAGATCCAGATAGCAGAGCTCTCTACACGGTCGACTGCCCGGTTGACCGACCCACCAGCCTAAACTGCCGTGCACGTTTGTGCACGTCGGTCGGCTGGACCGATCGACCGACTTTTGCAGCGGTCGACCGGCAGAAGGCCAGGTCCAATTTTTAAGGAATTAAAAACTTGTCTTTTTATCTTCAATTAAATCCCATAAATCACATAAATTTCACAAAAATAAGTTCTTATAAGATCTTTGAAATGCAAAAATGTGTGACTAAAATTTAACACATACTATAAACAATTTGAACCATTTTTGTGATACTGAAATTTGCCTTAAACACAAAATCGGTATTTTTGAAAACTTGGATTTTTGAAATAAAAAATCGTTTTCTCCAAAACTCGTTTGAATACAAAAATAAGATATTAAAACAAATTTGAAGCAAGTTGTATATGGATAGAATCCAATACACATGAAAGATATTATATCTATGTTTTTGACATGAAATCCAAGATCTGTTAAACCAAAAACCAAAACCAATAAACTTTAAATTTGTTTGTGTATGTGAACTTGAGCATATCAACACTATCTAATCTTTATACAAGATCTAAACATATCTAAACTAAACAAGCCGAGGTCTTCTTGTAGAACTCCTTTTCCAAGTCGACTCGATCCAAACGCGATCCAATGAGCTTGACTCCAACCGAGTACTAGATGCGATATTGACGCTTGGAGCTCTTGAATCAACATGTGAAAGCTCCAAAGCTCCTTTGTTGAAGCTAATCACCTACTAATATCTTGATCAAATATCTGAAACTAAATATCACAAGATTATTAGTAAAATATAACTACATGAGTTAATCATCATCAAAACTAGAGTGATGGGCCTCTGGGCCAACAATCTCCCCTTTTTAATGATGACAAAACTCATGGAGTTATATATGCATGGATAAAGTTAAACTTCATAGAAGCTCCTCCTTAACTCATGCATAGCAATAAACAATAAAGATATTCAATGTATGCATAAAACAAATAACATATATTAACATATATACTTTGATACCAATTGAAAACAAAACATATATGCTCTGATATCAATGGAAAAAAATAAACATGCATATAGATGATATAAATACGCATATATAAAACTCTCAAAATTCTTTTTCTCCCCTTTTGTATAAAACAAGGAAATCATGCATAAACATGCATATATAAAACTCCAAATTTCTCTCCCCCTTTTTGTCAAATCATCAACAAAGGGGCATAAATACACTCAAAAATAATTTTTTTCCTCTTGGTCAAATCAAACAAGAAGGACGTATATGTGTTATACATTCATGAAGATGAGAGACGTAAAGTTAACTCTCCCTGCATACATGCATTCTATAAAAAAGAGATGACTAAACTCTAATCACATAATACATAATATACAATGTATAAAAGGAGATGTGAAACTCCCTCTACACACGTGTATTCCATAAAGGGGAGAGGTCAAGCTCCTAAATATGAGATATACTCAACATGAATCTATATAAAGAGAAGATGTTAAGCTTCTCTTGCATATAAGTAATACAAATCAAAATAATGTGATACCAATTGAAAATATATCAATTTATGATAAAGATATACATCGAAACATCATGATACCAATTTATGATACCAATAGAAAAATAAACAAAACATTTTTAAGATATCAATTGAAAGTAAACAAAATTTTTAAGATTCTAAAAGATATCAATTGAAAATATCTTGATACCAATATAAAATGTCTTGTAAATCTTGATATCAATAGAAAATGAGACATTGTATGTTTTGATACCATTGAAACATATATATATATATATTAAAAATTTTGATACCAAATGAAAGTAACAACCAATTTAAATTAAAAACTAAATTATTTTAGGTAAACATAACTCATATCAATATAGATACCAATTTAAAATGTCTTGATACCAATTTAAAATGAAACATGATACCAATATTGGAAAAGTTAGCATATTTCAAAACAAAGTATTTTCATCATAAAGAATGGGAGTAAGATACCAATTGAAAATAATCTCAATTGAAAGATACCAATCGAAAGATAAATTATGAATTTTCTCTCCTTTCATGAAATACCAATAAAAATATTGCATAAGCTTGTATAAGATACCAATCGAAAAATAATTGACATTAAGGAGCAAATCAAGCTTAGCATAAATATAATTTGTGCTTTAAAATGTAAAGATATAGTGAGCACAATCAAATCACATATATATGTATGAAAATATAAATGCCAATCGAAATTGATACTATTTGAAGTTTGAAGCATACATATATAGAAAACACAAATATGAGTATACAAAAAAAATTTATTAATTTTGATACCAATTGAAAATATAATGAGGATCAAATGTATAACTCAAAATTACCTCCCTTTCATGCATAAGTTTAAATAGAATTTCAATTTGAGCATACAAGGCATGGAGGCCTATCCGTCCACCCTTGGGAAGGAAGGGGTTTTCAAAAAATATGAATTTGAAAATAATTTTAGTATAATTGAAAACTCTTCCAAAATGAAGAAATACGCAATTAGTTTTATGATTATCTTGAAAACTAGTACGAAGTCCTTCAAGCAAGGAATAAAACATAAATATATTCCATGAAAAACATGTAAGTCACACGATCATCGACACTCAAAGTCTATAAAGTACAAAGAAAGCTCATGAAAACAAAAATCATGAGTAACTAATAATAATGTGAGTGCAAGAGCTATGTAATCAACGAAATTATGGAAATAGGTGATGAAGCTTAATATGAAATTTAAAGAATATAAAAATCATTGAAAATTTAATTTTCATCATAATAGTTCCAACTTCAAGGCATATGAATGTTTTATCAAAAACTAGAGGTATACATACATATCCCTAAATACAAATGAGTCCATAAAGAATTTTGCATGACAGGCAAATGACTCAAGGGTATACATGTATATCTAAAGTTTTAATCAAAATTAACATATACATGAAACTAGACATATTAAAATGAAAACATGTACAAAATAGGGAATACAAGTTGAAATGCAAAAATCATTAAAACTAGGGTATATTAGTACATCTAATGGGTATAAATGAGTAATTAAGCAAAAACATACAAAATCAAATGTGGCTCATTAGTTGTACAAGTATGTACACAAGTCTTAATGAAAACTATATCTAAACATGTAATCAAAACATAAAGTGCAACATCAGAAACATAAACCAATATGATCATTAGGCTAACTACACATGTTTTAGAGCTATGATATACACAATAGCTAAACTAAAGTATGAACGTAAAAGTAATGGTCCATATAAACATGGGTGTATCTAAATTACTATACATGTATGTCATAAGTCTAATTGACATGGCGTTTAACATTATGAGCATTTAAAACATGACATGCTAAAAATCAATAATCTAAAAGCATGTAAATATAAATAAGGAGTTAGAGATAGTTACCAAAACCAAATAGGCTTATCTTTAGGTCTCAAAACCATGGTGGTCCTCCCACCAAACTTTTCTTGAAAGTGATGCATCCAAATAGTCACCGTTTAGCTCGGAATACATCCACCATCAAGGCACCAACACTCTCACGTTAAGTGAGAGCCCACACCTGCATCGAACAAAAATAGGAGTGAATTTTGGTACCCATATTCTATTGGGTCCATGGGGGTTAGCACCTTTCCTAACCCTAACAAATTTATTTGTAAAATTTATATTATGTATTCTATCATAACAAACTTTGCAAGGTGGCCCTTACGTCCACATGTGTACAAGTGTACACATTAGCATATATGAAATCATGTGTGTGAGCATGATGAGCATGTGTATGTCGAGTATGGAGTGCATGCATGTGAGGAGCATATTTCTTGTGAATTATAGATTCCAATGTGGTTCATGGCACAATGGCTCAAAGTGAGCCCAAAGAATAAACACTCTTCTTTAAAGCATATATATCATTTTCAATAATAGAAGAAGAGGTGGAGCATGCAATAGGTGCCCTAGAAGGTGAAACATAGCAAACATGTGAATTTAAATCATTTTTCAAAGATTTATTTTCATTGAAAATCAAATCCAATTCTTTTGAAATAGAAATAATTTTGTTTTTTCAAAGAATCATTTTCTTTTAAAAACAAAACAAGTTTTAAAGATAGAACTTCATTTTTCTTCAAAACTTCAACACAATTATTTTTACCTTTTAAGATTTTGTTTTCATTTATGGCAAGATCAAGTTAGGATTTTAATGAGTCACTTTCATTTGAAATCTCATCCTTTTCTTGCAAAGCCATGTTAAGTTTTAAAAACAATCCTTATTTTCTTCTTTTAGTTTAAGACTTTTCTTTTTCAAGAGTTGGTATTTTTCTATCAATTTTCACAAACAATAGATAGTTCTTCATTCAAAGCATCAGGATCAATATAATCATTATCTGAAGAATTAGTATTATCATCTAGATGGGTATCCGGGTTTACCTCAAGGGGGTCATTCCTTTGGACCATGTAGCAAGGTTGGTTGGACTCATCTCCACTAGATACTTCCTCCAAAATGTTTGTCATTTGTAGCTTGAGAGATGTCAAAGTGTTCCACACTGCAAAAGCGGAATCACAATGAGAAATCATACATAAATTTTCTCTGCTTAGTGTTTGCCTAAGTGCCTCTAGGGCTTGTGCATTGCCTCTATATGCTTGCTATTACCAAGATAAGATTTCTTGGTAGCGGGAAGGTAAACATGCATTCCTAGATTTTTAGGTACATACTCATCTTAATCTTTCATACATTGATGTTAGAAACATCAACATAGGAGGGGTCATGAAATCTATGAGTGTGTGTAAACAAAAGTGTGCAAATGCAAATACTAGATTAGCTAACCAAGATCTCACTCCTAGGTGGTTAAACCTATATCAGGAGCGTAGGCTCTGATACTAATTGAAAGTACACCTAGAGGGGGTGAATAGTGTAAGGCTAATCTAATGACAAATGATGCGGAATAAAAACAAATTGCAGCACACTAAGTGTAACTAAAGAGTGTAGCCGAATTCCCGTGAAGGGCTCTCAACTATCTCCTCTAAATTCGTCTAAATAAGAGTTGAGGTGCTATTTGAAGCTCTCTTGATTGAACACAAGTATGGGCACACACAAGAAATACCAAGCATATAAGTATGATATGAACAATATGAAATAATGCAAGGCACAATATAAGAGAGAGTTTAGAGATAGTGGATCAAACGCAAACACCAGATATGTTTCAAAGTTCGAGCCACTGCTCTACGTCCCCATCTTCACACAGAAGGATTTTCACTATATCATCCACACAAGACTTCCCACACAGGGAACCTCCACTGAGGATTTGGGTAATACAACTTTGGAGTACACAACTCCTCTCTCAACCAACACAACCTCTACACAAGAGCAAGGCATAACACAATCACCTCTACACTTAGAAGGTTAGGTACTTAGCCAAAACAACAATCACCTCACACTATAGGGATAGGCACAAAGTCAAACACCAAAATCACCCTTACACTTGAGAGATACCAACAAAACTCAAACACTCCTCCACAATCACCTCTCGCTAGAGGGATAAGGCTCAAAGCCAACACTCCAACCACAATCACCTCTACACTTAGAGGGATACCAACACAACCTCCACACTCACCTCTACACAAGAGGGAACTCAAATAAAAGAGGTTTACAACTCTGGTGGTTTCACTAAACCACAAACCAATTTTCCTCAACAAATAAGGTCTTAATAGATAGGATAGATAGATAGCTTAAGTGTGAGAAAATAAGAGTTTGAAAATCAAAATCACAAAGAAAACTCTTGGAAAATTTCTAGATAGCTATAAAAATGAAGATCAAAAACCAATTCCTAAAGGCTTAATTTTCTTTGATTTTTTCAACCTTTAAAAATAAATAAAAAAAATCTTTAAGCCCAAACCCTTTTAAAAACTTGTTGTTAAACACTTAGAAAGATAGAAAATTTTTGCTCTCTAAAAATTACGAAGAAACTAGCTCAAGAGATGGCTATTTATACCCTCTCAAAAATCTTCCCGTTGGCTGTCTGGAAAGGGCAGAGTTGCCCTTCCGGTCGACCGGCCAACGGTCATTTTTATGACCGTTGTGCCTCCGGTGGACCGCCTGATCGATCAGGACCGGATACAGAGAGCAACTGCTCTCTACCGATCGACCGCCCCACCAGCCTAAACTGCCATGCACGTCGTCGACGGACTGGTCGATCAACTTCTGCAGCGGTCGACCGGCAGAAGGCCAGGTCCAATTTTTAAGGAATTAAAACTTGCCTTCAATTAAATCCCATAAAATCACATAAATTTCACAAAAATAAGTTCTTATAAGATCTTTGAAATACAAATATGTGTGACTAAAATTCAGCACATATTATAAACAATTTGAACCATTTTAATGATATTTAAATTTGCCTTAAACACAAAATCAGTATTTTCAAACTTGGATTTTTAAAATGAAAAACGTGTTTTCTCCAAAACTCATATGGATACAAAAATAAGAAATTGAAACAATTTGAAGCAAGTTGTATATGGATAGAATCCAATACACATGAAGATATTATATCTATATTTTTTGACATGAAATCCAAAATCGGTTAAACTGAAAACCAAAACCAATAAACTTTAAACTTGTGCGTGTATGTGAATTTGAACATATCAGCACTATCTAATCTTTACACAAGATCTAAACTAAACAAACCGAGGTCTTCTGTAGAACTCCTTCTCCAAGTCGACTCGATCCAACGCGATCCAACGAGCTTGCTCCAACCGAGTGCTAGATGCGATCTTGACGCTTGAGCTCTTGAATCATATGTGAAAGCTCCAAAACTTCTTTGTTGAAGCTAATCACCTGCCAATATCTTGATTAAATATCTGAAACTAATATCACAAGATTATTAGTAAACTATAACTACGTGAGATAATCATCATTAAAACTAAAGTGATGGGCCTCTGGGCTAACAACTGTTACAAGTCTCTGGATCTCTTTTGGGTCCCCTACTCTTTGATCTTCCCTCTGGCACTTGACAAACATCCTGAGGCCTCCTCTATAGAATCTATCTTCTTCATCAGCTTGTTATTTTGGAACATCTGCCTGACATTTTCTAACTCTAAGGTCTCCGTACCATACATGATGGTGGTCGGCAAGTGGTCATAACTTGATGGAAGAGAAAGAGTGAAAATCACCTAGAGGGGGGGTGAATAGGTGATGATGCTAATCAAAGGGCAATTTAAAAATCTAAAGCTACAACAATCTCCAATCAAGAATCACAAGATGAATGCAAGCAATTAAGTATGACAATGAATATGATGAGCAATTAATAAGAGCAAGCAAAGTAGAGTAAGGAGTGTAAGAACAAGAAAAGTAAACCATCGCAAACACAAGGATATGTTATCGAGGTTCGAGCACCCAGCTCTACTCCCCGCCTTCCCCAGAAGGATTCCGACCACTTCCACTACACAAAGATCTCAAATACAATGGAGTACCCAACTCCTACAATCTCAAGTACAAGTAATTTTCCTTGGTAGTCAAAAGACCACAAACTCTCTCTTTCAAATATCTCTTCCCTTACAAAGGTCCTTAGAGAATATTGAGTAGAAATGAAGCTCTTGTGTGTAAGGAGAAAAGAGAATTAAATCAGAGAGTATTTGAAAACCCTTCAGAAAATCAGTGAGAAATTCAGCACAAAAACCAAGAAACAAGTCTCTTTTGAAAGCCTTAAACTTTTGAATTTTCTAGCAAAAATAGTTGTAACAAATCTCTCCCCAAACACCCCTATTTATAGGAGAGGGCTAGGGTTTAGGGATAAACATAATTACTGATGTTTAGGAGGTAATTAGATCAAAATATATCCTTAAACGAATTTTTAAACACAAAAGACAAAAATAAACAGCTCACTAAAAAATCTGCCCGTTACTGTTCAAACGGACACATCGGTCGACTGGGCCGGTCGACCGGTAGTTCAAAAATTCGACCGTTATAGGCTAGCGGTCGACCGACCCGGTCGACTGAGAAACCTGTGAGCAAAAACAATATCTCGGTCGACCGCCCCCGGTCGACTGGCAGACATGCACACTGATACGTGCATCTGCCAGAACTGCGGTCGACTGGTCCGGTCGACCGGACAGACTGACACAGACTCGATTGACTGCCCCGGTCGACCGGATCAGGTCAAAAATCATTTTTGGAAAAGAAAATAAAGAGGATTTTGATTTTAACAAAAATACTTTTGACAGGGAATAGAATTAAACATAAAGATGTATTTGTAGGCAAAAACTTGTATGCAAAATATTTTTGTATAATTTATGAGAATTATTTTGGAATGAGCATGTGCGTAAAAACGTGTGTGATAGAGCTTCAAACCTATCCACTATTCTTTAACATACTATAAACTGAAAACAAATTACATGAAGACTTCTTGTGCTATCTTCAAGTCTTTGAGCCATCCAATGTCTTGCTAATGCCTTCTCTTCTATGATCCTTCCTTGATGTGCAATTTGCCTTCCTTGCTATGTGGAACTTAGAAGTTCTTGCAATAGCTAAGCGAATGGTCTCTAAACATAGTACAAAACCTGAAACTCATCTTGAACAAATGATTAGTACCAAATAGCACTTATTTGTTTGTCATCATCAAAACACAAAACAATTGAAGAGTGTAACCTCTTGGGCCAACAATCTCCCCCTTTTTGATGATGACAAAACAAATAGGCTATTAAAAAAATATAGGGAGGAGAAAACTCCCCCTCAAATTATGCTATACATAAAACACAAGAATATGCTCTAGATACCAATAATTGAAATGATGCACCAATTATTGAAACCAATTAAAACAAATATATAAAACACAAAAATTGCTCTTTATACCAAAATATCAAAAATAAATTGATTTAAACTAAAACAACTAAAACACAAGAATTCATAAAACCAAAACATATAAATTCATATGGAACCAGACCAAATGAACTTATTTTTGTCATGTAACTTATTCCCATGTAAACTTATTCTCCCCCTTTTTGTCATACATCAAAAAGGGTTATGAGATACATGTCTATTCAATAATACAAACATTAAGTTCTCCACAAATAAACGAAAATCTAGCAAATCAAGAGGTTTAGTGAAATATTGGCTAGTTGTAAATCCTTAGAAACATAATCAATATCTATATCACCTTTCTCAAAATGATCTCTAAGAAAGTGATATCTAATCTCAATGTGCTTGGTCTTACTATGTTGATTTGCATTTTTGGTCATGTGTATAGTACTAGTATTATCACAAATATTTTTATATGATCAAAGTGCAAATCAAAATCAAGGAGAGTATGTTTCATCCAAAGGACTTGTGCACAACAAGCCCCCGCGGCAACATACTCCGCCTCGGCGGTTGAGAGAGCTACGGAATTTTGTTTCCTAGAGGATCATGAAACAAGACAATTACCAAGAAATTGACATGTCCCACTAGTACTCTTTCTATCTACTCTACAACCCGCATAGTCGGCATCCGAATACTAGTCATTGAAAAATCTATAGTTTTCGGATACCAAAGACCCATTCCAATAGTGCCCTTAATAATACGAATAATGCGTTTTACCGCAATAAGATGAGACTCTTTAGGACACGATTGAAATCTAGCACAAAGACACACACTAAACATGATATCCGGCCTACTTGCCGTCAAATATAAAAGACTTCCTATCATGCTTCTATATAATTTAATATCAACATTTTTACCTTGTTCGTCCTTATCAAGCTTGGTTGTAGTTGCCATTGGAGTGTTGCAAGCCTTTGATCCTTCAAGCCCAAACTTCTTTACTAGCTCCTTTGCGTACTTGGCTTGGTTAATGAAGGTTCCGTCTTGCAATTGCTTGATTTGGAGTCCAAGGAAGAAATTGAGCTCACCCATGGAAGACATTTCAAATTCTAGTTGCATTACCTTCTCAAAATCCTTGCATAAAAGCTCATTAGTAGATCCAAAAATTATATCATCAACATAAATTTGCACAATTAAAATATCATTATCAACATGCTTAGTAAAAAGGGTTGTGTCTACTTTGCCTTTAACAAAATCATTTGAAATGAGAAAACTAGAAAGCCTTTCATACCAAGCTCTTGGAGCTTGTTTCAATCCATACAAAGCTTTATCAAGTTTAAAAACAAAATCGGGATGAACATGATCAACAAAACCGGGAGGTTGAGAAACATAAACTTCTTCATTAATAAACCATTCAAAAATGCACTTTTCACATCCATTTGAAAAAGTTTAAAATTTTAAAACATGCAAAAGCTAGTGTCATCCGTATGGCTTCAAGCCGTGCTACGGGTGCAAAGGTCTCCTCAAAGTCAATTCCCTCAACTTGAGTGTAACCTTGGGCCACTAACCTAGCTTTATTCCTAATGACATTTCCGGACTCATCCATCTTGTTTCTAAAGATCCACTTAGTACCAATTATTGGTCTATCGTGGGGCTTAGGAACAAGGTGCCAAACTTGGTTGCGCTCAAATTGATTGAGTTCCTCTTGCATGACAAGCAACCAATATGGGTCCGTCTCGGCTTCGAGAATGCCTTTGGGTTCAAAATGAGAAATGAAAGCAAAGTTACCACATAGGTCATGGAGTTTGGAGCGCGTTGTGACTCCTTTAGATGCATCACCCAAGATGAGCTCCTTCGGATGATTTGTAGCGTATCTCCAAGCTTTAGGAAGCGGTTGAGAGCTTTCCTCCTTATCCTCTTGAACTTCACCAATAGGATCTAGCTTTTCTTCTTGAGCGGGTGAGTCTTTCAAGGATAGTCTCTCCATGTCTCCACCTAATGGTTCAATCTCTACAACATTCTCAACAACCACATTAGATTCTTCAAATTTAACATGCATGGATTCTTCTATGGTAAGTGTAGATCTATTGAAAACTCTATATGCTTTGCTAGTAGAGGAATATCCAACAAAGATAGCCTCATAAGCCTTAGCATCAAACTTACCCAAATTATCCTTAGTATTTAAAACAAAACACTTGCATCCGAAAACTTTAAAATATGCAACATTTGGTTTTCTAGAATGATACATTTCAAAAGAAGTTTTTGAAGAATTTTTGCACAAATAAATACGATTCGATATATAGCATGCGGTGTTTACGGCCTCGGCCCATAAATATTGAGGGAGGTCATACTCACTTATCATTGTCCTAGCCATCTCTTGAAGTGTTCTATTTTTCCTTTCTACAACTCCATTTTGTTGTGGAGTTCTAGGACAAGACATTTCATGCTTAATTCCTTTTTCATCACAATAAGTCATGAAGAGTTGGTTAACAAACTCACCACCTCTATCACTCCTTATTTTTAAAATCGGAAAACCCTTTTCTTTTTCAACTCTTTTTCGAAAAATCTTAAAATGAGAAAAAGTTTGATCTTTATTTTGCAAAAAGAAAACCCAAGTAAAACGGGAGAAATCATCAACCAAAACAAATGCAAATCTACTTCCATTTAAACTCTTAGTTTTAGTTGGTCCAAAAAGATCCATATGAATTAATTCTAAAGGCCTAGTTGACATGATATCCTTGATTGGTTTAAAGGAAGAATTGGTTTGTTTCCCAAGTTGGCACGCAACACAAATGCGGTCTTTCTCAAAATTCAAGCAAGGTATACCTTTCACCAATTCCTTTGAATTAATCCTAGAAATATGGTCAAAAGATGCATGTCCTAATCTTCTATGCCAAAGCCAAGAATTTTCATCAAAAGCATTCAAGCATTTAGTAGAACAATCTAAATTAAGCATGTCAATATATAAACATTATTATCACGAAAACCGTAAGAATACAATCATTTGTTTTAACATTAAAAATCTTGCAAGAAAAATCATCAAAAACAACTTTAAGTCCACGGTCACAAAGTTGGCTAATGCTAAGTAAATTATGTTTCAAACCATCAACTAAAACAACATTCTCAATAATAGGAGATGCACCAATTTGAATGTTACCTATACCGATGATAGTTCCTTTGGAGTCATCCCCGAAGGTGACGGTGCCACCTTCCATGTACCTTGATAGGGTTGTGAAGTTGTTGATGTCCCATGTCATGTGTCTTGAACAACCACTATCAAGGTACCACCGCTCCCTACGTCTTGGAGCTTTGGTGTGTACCTACATCAAACAATTTAAGACTTGATTTTGGTACCCACATTTTCTTGGGTCCTCTAGGGTTAGTGTCATGAACCCAAACAAGATTATTTGTTCTATTTAGTTGATCATAGCAAAACTTAGCTAAATGTCCATTTTTACCACAATATGTGCATCTATACACTCTACCATATTTAAAAGCATAATGAGTGTGTGATTTGTGAGCATGGGCATTGTGAGCATGAACATGAGACGTGTTAGGTGTAGTGTGAGCATGAGGAATCTTAGCATGAGATGTGTGCTTTTTAGAAAATTTTTCTTCAAGTTTCTTAGTATTAAAGGCACAATCTTTTAAAACTTTTTCAAAATCATTCATTTTGGATTTAAAAGAAGAAATTTCTTTTTCATCAATAATAGGGATTTTGCCTTACAAGAACTCTTGTAGGCACAAAATTCTTTTTGCATGGAAATGAAATTAGAAGAAATATCTTTTTCTTTAGAAACGATGGCGAGTTGATTCTTAAGAAAAGCAACTTCTTTTTGTAATTTTAAGCATTCAAGTTTCTTGTTATCATAAGTTTCAGAAAGTTCTACAAAAGCATGCACTAGAACTTCCTTACTTACATCATCATCTTCATCATCAAGGGATTGAGGGGTTACCTTGGGTGTGTTTGCCATGAAACACATATTAGCTTGATCCACCTTCTCTTCGGACTCGCTTTCCGAATCCCACGTAGCTTTGTAAGCTTTCTTTTCCTCCGGCTTCTTTGGCTTGAAGGAGGAAGTCATTTTCTTCTTGAACTCCGGACAATCCGCCATGATATGTCCGGGTTTGCGGCAATTATAGCATATGATCCTCCGCTCCTCTTTGCCTTCAAATTTTCTCCGGAAGTTGAGCTTGTTCTTCCGGTACATCCTCTTGACGTTGCGAACAAGTAGAGTAAGCTTCTCATCTTCTTCTTCGTCATCTTCATCGTCATCATTGGTGGATGAAGTCTTGAAGGCTATTGATTTCTTCTTTGAAGTAGTGGCCTCTTCTCTTGCCTTCTTCTCCATCTCATGGGTCTTTAGGTTCCCAATGAGACTAATGAGGTCCATCTCGTCCTTGTTGTTCAACTCCTTCAAGGTGGTGGCCTTGATCTCCATGATGAAGGAAGAGCCCGAATTACTTTCCGCACCTTTTGATCGTTGGAGATGTCATTACCTAAGGAAGAAAGACCATTAGTGATTTTAGTAAACCTTGTAGCCATACTATCAATAGACTCATCATCAAGCATTTTAAATGACTCATATTGGGACCTCAAGAGATCTATCTTAGCTCTCTTGACTTGTGAAGTCCCCTCGTGTGTGACCAATAAGTGTTGCCAAATCTTATAGGCGGATTGGCAATGAATTACCCGTGTAAGGTCATCCTCATTCAAGGCGGTTAATAGGGAGTTTTGGGCCTTGGAGTTAGCCTCATATAGTTTAAAGTCAAGGTCGGTCCAAGTGCTCTCATCACCATCGGGTGCTTCATAGGGTTTGGTCAAGGACTTGGCTACTAAGCTACCCAAAGATTACAAAAATATAGTCATCCTAACCTTCCAAATTGGGAAATTGAGTCCATCAAATTTAGGTGGGGATTTAATGTTGTCGGCCATGTTTACTAGTGTATGAATGGATGAATGAAAATGTTGATTAGCAAGTTTTAAGGATCTCTCTATGGATGTTAAGCCAAACCTAGAGTCCAAGCTCTGATACCAATTGAAAATCACCTAGAGGGGGGTGAATAGGTGACGATGCTAATCAAAGGGCAATTTAAAAATCTAAAGTACAACAATCTCCAATCAAGAATCACAAGATGAATGCAAGCAATTAAGTATGACAATGAATATGATGAGCAATTAATAAGAGCAAGCAAAGTAGAGTAAGGAGTGTAAGAACAAGAAAAGTAAACCAATCGCAAACACAAGGATATGTTATCGAGGTTCGAGCACCCAGCTCTACTCCCCGCCTTCCCCAGAAGGATTCCGACCACTTCCACTAACACAAAGATCTCAAATACAATAGAGTACCCAACTCCTACAATCTCAAGTACAAGTAATTTCCTTGGTAGTCAAAAGACCACAAACTCTCTCTTTCAAATATCTCTTCCCTTACAAAGGTCCTTAGAGAATATTGAGTAGGAATGAAGCTCTTGTGTGTAAGGAGAAAAGAGAATTAAATCAGAGAGTATTTGAAAACCCTTCAGAAAATCAGTGAGAAATTCAGCACAAAAACCAAGAACAAGTCTCTTTTGAAAGCCTTAAACTTTTGAATTTTCTAGCAAAAATAGTTGTAACAAATCTCTCCCCAACACCCCTATTTATAGGAGAGGGCTAGGTTTAGGGATAAAACATAATTACTGATGTTTAGGAGGTAATTAGATCAAAATATATCCTTAAACGAATTTTTAAAACACAAAAGATAAAAATAAACAGCTCACTAAAAATCTGCCCGTTACTGTTCAACGGACACATCGGTCGACTGGGCCGGTCGACCGGTAGTTCAAAAATTCGACCGTTATAGGCTAGCGGTCGACCGACCCGGTCGACTAAGAAAACCTGTGAGCAAAAACAATATCTCGGTCGACCGCCTCGGTCGACTGGCAGACATGCACACTGATACGTGCATCTGCCAGAACTGCGGTCGACTGGTCCGGTCGACCGGACCAGACTGACACAGACTCGGTCGACTGCCCCGGTCGACCGGATCAGGTCAAAAATCATTTTGGAAAAGAAAATAAAGAGGATTTTGATTTTAACAAAAATACTTTTGAACAGGGAATAGAATTAAACATAAAGATGTATTTGTAGGCAAAAACTTGTATGCAAAATATTTTTGTATAATTTATGAGAAATTATTTTGGAATGAGCATGTGCATAAAAACGTGTGTGATAGAGCTTCAAACCTATCCACTATTCTTTAACATACTATAAACTGAAAAACAAATTACATGAAGACTTCTTTGTGCTATCTTCAAGTCTTTGAGCCATCCAATGCCTTGCTAGTGCCTTCTCTTCTATGATCCTTCCTTGATGTGCAATTTGCCTTCCTTGCTATGTGGAACTTAGAAGTTCTTGCAATAGCTAAGCGAATGGTCTCTAAACATGGTACAAAACCTGAAACTCATCTTGAACAAATGATTAGTACAAATAGCACTTATTTGGTTTGTCATCATCAAAACACAAAACA